>VAHH01000468.1:0-29924 GCA_013357305.1 Radopholus similis | reverse complement strand
GCGGTACTCTAATGGCCCGGTACACAAATGACCTCGGTACACAACTGGCGGTACACTAATGGCGGTACACAAGTGACCCCTACCGGGAAGAACTGCTCGAACCTCGAACTCGAATAGGCAAAGGCAAGTGCCATTGCCAAACGTTTTAGTGCCAGGCTGTTTGACGGGAATCAAGTATAAATTGCGAGGGGATTAATTCCGTAGCAAATAAGTGAAAAACGTACCAATAGAAGGGAATATAGGGGCCGCAAGTATTATTTGGTACGTTTTTCAACTAATTTGGTACGTGATTAATCTTTTCCGTTATAAATTACTCGGTCCAGCTTTGAACAAGTTATGCCCAAAAATTGGAAATTGGCCGGAAGATTATTATGGAAAATGGCCACCATCGGAACTAGCGTCGAAAATTTATGGAATGGAGACCCTTTATTTGTTTTTGATTTGGTGATGCGCGGATAAAACTGTTCCAAATTTGAGTACTCTCTTTAAAAACTACGTTATTGTTGATTGCATAATTTGCATATTTAGTGTGGATACTTACTCTGTGTACTCTATTTTTCCATTCAGCCAGACCAGTGAAATATTTGGTTTGGAACTATGAGCGGCGGAATATACGGAGGAGGTGGGTCCGGCTGTTGTTTGGGTTCCGCAAACTCATTTCCGTCATTCCCCAGATGACGTGGGCGCCATTGTGTTCGACGCCGGCTCGCACAGGTTTGATATTCGCTGGCAGAAACATAATTTGGGAAACGGGAGAAGCAAAATGTCCAAAAAAAACTGTCGACATTTGCTTTCAGTTTCCGAGCCGGTTACGGCGGCGAAGAGATCCCCAAGTTCGACGTGCCGGCCCGTGTCGGCGTCCGCGAACTGGTCGAGTCGGCCACGGACGAGACCATCGAGGAGGTGGCCACCGGCCGCAAGCAGGGCGCCCAGCGCAAGTGCGACCACTTCATCGGGACCACCAAAGTGTGTGTTCCGCGCAGCGACACGGACATCCAGCCGTACATGAAGGAGGGCATGGGTGAGCGGAGCAGTCTTTGCTTTGAATTGATTTTAAAAGTTACGAGTATAAATTGCGTAGAAAAGGAATCGATAGGTTCGTTTGAAGCCATTCATTTTGATCTTACGACAGATTTGTGTTTTATGCCCAATTTCCATTCGCCCGGACCAATAGTTCCCCCATTTGCAGTGCACGACTGGAACCTGTTCGAGAAGATGCTCGACTACTTGTACAGCCGCGAGTGCCTTTGTGCAGAGAGCAAGGAGCACGGAGTGCTGTTCACTGAGCCCCCGGTTATTAATCACTTATTGTTGTTTGTGCAAAAATTGGCCACACGACATATAGAGCATTGGGGCAAAACTGTCTCAAAGGTATATCTAGAATATTGGACCTTAAACTGGATGTGGATGAAGCGAATGATCGATTTTTAAGCAGAAATATTGTGCCACAACCAGACAGGATTGAACCCAAGAGGCACAACCAATTACAACCATAATTGGGCTTTGAACGAGATGATAAGCCTAATTCGTATTTTCGATCCTCCGGAAATAGTGTGCTCTGGGTTAGGGATTTAATTATAGTCTCTGGCCATATCCTCAGTCTCGGCAGAGACCTCAGAAGCAAAGAACTGGGTGTTACTAGTTCATTATGTAAAACGTTGTATCCACTTCTGTGTCTACCCCAATGGCCCGCAATTGCAGTGGAACCCGAAGGAGAAGCGCGAGCGGCTGACGGAGCTGGTGTTCGAGCGGTACGGAGTGCCGGCCTTCTACCTGGCCAAGAACGCGGTGCTGTCCGCGTTCGCGAACGGGCGCACCGCCGGCCTGGTGATCGACAGCGGCGCCTCGCACACGTCGGCGGTGCCCGTCTACGACGGCTACTGCATCACCAGCTCGGTGGTCCGGTCCCCGATCGGGGGCGACTTCGTCGCGGACCAGACCCTGAAGAAGCTGGCCGAGGACAGTGTGGAGCTGGTCCCCTACTACCGGGTGGCCTCCAAACGCGAAGTCAAGGAGGGCGAAGCGCCCATCTGGACGCCGCGCACCAATCTGCCGCAGCTCAGCGCCAGCTACGAGCACTTCATGAAGATGGTGCGCAAACCCCAGAATTCGTTGTGTTCATCCTCCGATACGAGGATTTTTGGGCGCTTCCCCTTTTAAAATTGGCGTTCTGTCCAGCTACTGGTCGAGGACGTGATCCAGTCCACGCTGCAGCTGTCCGAGACGCCAGTGGACATGGAGTTCATGGACAAGCTGCCGGCCGTCACCTACGGATTTCCGTGTGCGTTCGGGACAAAAAGGGTATAGCCGCACCGCATTCGCCATTTCCAGGCGGCTACCGACGCGATTTCCACGGAGAGCGCGCCAAAATACCGGAGGCGCTGTTCAACCTCAAGTACGCGGAGGGCATCTCCGAGGCGGAGCGCAACACGCTGATGAACGTGACCCAAGGTGGCGCTGGGAAATGGGAAGAAGAAGGCGCAAGGGAGCAGATTGATCAGAGGATGGACTGATCTCTGATCAGAGATCAACCAAGTGTGGACATCTACATGTCGAAGGATCATGTACCTTTTTGGATGGAGATCAATCGTTTGGTGTAAGACCGGATCGCAATTTGCTCATTGATCAGATCTGATCAATGATCGGATGTTAGGGATCAAATGTCCCAAATCCAAACAAGCCCCTGGACAATGTGCTCAAGATAATTGATTGTTGATTGGCCGTCAGACTGGCAATTAAGGCTCTTTCCCCGTTCAGTTGCGCTCACTTCCTGCAACACTTGCGACATCGACATCCGACCCGTCTGTGCCTCTTCCCTGGTGGACATTTGCGTACTTTTTTGGCCCGTTTCAGTCGCTCTACAGCAACCTGATGGTCACGGGCGGCAATTCCCTGATCATGGGCTTCACGGACAGACTCAACCACGACCTGGCGCAGAAGTGTCCCAGCGTAAGAAATTAAATATTTACTTTTGCGTTTTGCTGACCCCAACACATACTACGAAGAAGAATAGTTAAGCCCATTTCCCGGTCCATTTGCAGACAATCAAAATCCGCGTGTCTGCAGCGCCCACGTCCACAGAGCGCCGCTTCGGGGCGTGGATCGGCGGTTCGATCATCTCGTCGCTGGGCACCTTCCAGCAGCTGTGGGTCTCCAAGGGCGAGTACGAGGAGAGCGGTCGGGCCATCGTGGAGAGAAAGTGCCCCTGAATGGAGGGGCCTACTCGCTTTATTCGATTCATGTTCTCATTCACCTTTTCTATTTATTTCGATTACAACAGTTGCGGAAATTTTCGAGACTTGTGAACAATGGATAAAATTTCGCGAAGACGAGGAAGAAGGGCGGAAAAAGAGGGGGATGAAGAATACCGTCAAATATCTGGATCATGGAATGAGACAGAAACTTATTTGTTTTTGATTTGGTGATGCGTGGATAAAGCTGTTCCAAATTGATTCTCATACCAGATCAAACATTTTTGTCGAATTGCATGAATTAAGTAATGGATTCTGGAGAATCTAGAGGCGAGCACGAGGTGACTTTAGATTTAGATACTAGGTACATTATGTAGCTGCAGCTTACACAAAGCCAAGATTCGTCTTTCAATTTTCAAGTTTCATTTCCCCTGGCAAACCGCCAATATTGATTTTCGTGGTTTGGTCATTGCAGCGGGCATTGGCAACCGGATCCCAATTGGTCTCGTCGATTGCCGGAATATCATCCTCAGACGCGAATTGCGCGTACCACACACAAATTCAGGCCTTCATCGGCATCACAGCTCATTGGTCGCTTCTTCCTTGCTTCAGTGTCCTCCTTGCTGCGAAGGGCCAGACTGTGATGACTGACGGCTGATTGTGCCAACAACGGTCGATGTCGTCGCAACAGACACGGTATACCGGCGAAGGAAAAATTACATTCCCCCATTGATCCGATCTGCTATCTGTCTGGTCAGAGCCGTACACCATTTTTATGGGAAGTTAGCAATTTCCGGCACACATTCAGATTAACCATAATTGCCTAAATGTGCCCCACAGTCCGCCGATTAGGTAATGCCTCATAAATTAAAAGGGCATTCCCACAAAAGAATACCCATTAAATTGCCTGTGAATGGTGGGAACAAACAGTAGAAGGCATGCATTTAATAAATCAAATTATTGGCCCAGCTCTCATAATGCGGCCAAGTGCAGCTGCTCGCCAGCAATGGGTGCGTACACCGCTACTACCAAAATACGCTGGGGTCAGCGAACAATCCGATCCAAACGGCGGCTGCCGAACGAGCTTCTTTACGAGCTGGCCGCCTCCTGGACGGCGCCGAATGCCACTGCCGCATCCGGCTCATCTGGCAACGTTGTTACCGCCTGCGTCTTAGCCCAGTCTCAGCAGCTGTTGCTGCCTATGATCGGCGGTCCATTTGGAGTCTATTTCCGCCATTTTTGGCGCACAAAGGTTTTTAACTTTATAAATTACCCAACAATAAAACATAAGGCAATGTTTCTTGAGAAAGCATAAAATCTCATTCTGCATATTTTTTAATTAAAAACTTAAAAAGGCCCAAGAGGGGATGAACTGACTGATGGATGAGAAGTATTATTTAGTATTTGGTTAATTTACGTTAACTTCAACAGAATTTTTCAAAAATCGCGTATATTATGTAGGAAAAATCCAATAAATGGAGTTTACATTATTGGAATAAAATATTTTGTTTTAGGAAATCCTGGTTAAAGGTACCTACTATGTGAGATTAAAATTTTTAATGGTTTAAACCCATCGAAATCGAATGTATGTACATCGAAAGTTTTGAACCAGGCTACATTCACAATTCATAACTCGAAATTGGGAGTCCACCCCAGTAAGGACCTTAGGACCCACCCCATTTAGACCCGAATAAAGTTGGTTCTTCGCGCCGTCAGCATGAATTGAACTTTGCTTTAACGGTTTAACCGCTAAGATGATGACGGCGTCAAAGTTTGACGAAAGTTCGGAAGTGACCGACCAACACACACCATTTTTTAGAAAAAGAAAAACATTAAAAAGGGTTAATTAAAGAATGAAGCCACCCACCATTGATCAAAAGATCAAAACTTACAAAAACCGACGGCCAAAATACTGCTTGCTATATTATTAAAGGGAAAGGGAGAATACCTAGGTACCTATGTAGCTTTAATATCCAATTCTACTTTATATTCAGTTTTCACCCATACATACCTTGCTAAAAGTTAAAAATTACAAAAACAAGGAAGCATAGGTTGGGGTCTAACTGGAATGGGGCCTAACTGGGTTGACCGCGAAATTAGACCAAAAAAGATGTTTTGTCTTTATACTTTTTGAGCTTGGAACTGAGTCAAAGTCTTAACCTTCAAAATCAAACTCACAGGGCCATTGAAAGACGTTTGGTAATGTTGTAATGTAACACTACACTAGCAACTAGATAGTCATCTAGTACTAGTAGTACTAGTAAGATCAGCCAGAAGAATTTATTGGCGAAATGTTTCAAAGAAAATATTCTATCTATAGCAGGTAAAAGAAAATCATAGTTCATAGTAAAGCAAAGGGAGGGGCAGCAGGGCGGCTAAAACGCCACATTTAAGAACAACGTTTAAACCCATGCTAGACTTGCATTGGGCACTGCATTCTGCTCCGGTTTGGATATCGAATTACGTATTCTATGATTTGTCGCAAGGTGATAGGCGTTAAGCGCTATGCCTAGGATTATTTTTTCACCTTAAAAATCCGGCCCCTAGTGATAACTGATAACCGATGTAAAGAGGCTGAAAGAATAGCCTGGGGGATCGATCTAATGGAAGATCAAGGGAAGAATGTGGGCCGCCGTCGGTGTCCCGCTGGCCTAGGTGGTAAGTCTCCCCGGTTCGGAGCAGTGAGAGTGGCCTGGGATCGAATCCAGGCGGGGCCGCATTTTTCCACATCTTCCTTACTCCGATAAGTAATAGATAAGTTGGTAGGTGCTAGACATCAGGACTAGAATCCTATTTGCTTATTTGACTATAACATTATAAGCAATTTCAGGTTACGTTGAGAAGAATGCTTGAGATAATTTCTGACCGACGAGTGAATGGGTTCAAAAACTTCCACGTCCAATTTCTGAAGAACCGTGAACGCCAAATCGGGCGCACAGTGTGGCTTAACTTCAAAGAATACGAGGATATTTCGCTATCCAAACTCTGCGATGAGTTGCTTCAATTATTTACTCCAACGAATCCGGATTTCGCGGGTCATAAATACGTCATTAAACTGCAACGACGTGAAGGTATTTCCTTTCAAACACAAGAAAATTGAAACTCAATTCAAATTTCAGGGGATTTTGCGCACACCAAAGGCGACATGGAATTGGTGGTGATACTTAGCAGAGGAGAAGATAAAGAAGAGCCGGTGACCATTTATTTCGATCACCATATAATTCCCGATAACACGTCGGCACAACCGCAGAACGGTATCTTCTTCTTGTTCTTTCAGCCATCACTTTCAAAATCATTTTCAGATATTCCTGAGGGTGATGTACTCATTGAAATGCGCTATAACGGCTCTTCACTTGGATTCAAGAAACGGCGATACGAAAAGGTGATGAGTTTGTTCTTGGTCTTTTGGTTTTGGGAGAACAAATTAAATTCCAATATCCGACTAATAAATCGCCGAAAAATCCATTTTTACAGATCGGCTCTGTACTGACCAACTGGAACAGAAGCAAACCCAACTTGCCGATCCCAAATAACTTCACTATAGCGCAGATGGTGGTGAGCATTTGTTCGCTAATTCATCGCTCATATTGCCCCCAATTCCAGAAATCGGAACAAGGGGAAGACGTCTATATCCCATTGGACAAGAATCGCAAATTCGAGATGTTCGCCACAGACGAGAGTGTGATCCTGGAGGTAAACAATGCGCCATAAGGCAAATGAGCTGCAGAGGATGATACGGTGGAAAGGCAATTTTCCATTTGTATATGACAAATGCTTTAATTTGTTGCATGTCTGCTTGTCGATGTTCCGATAAAAAACCAAAATTGAGCCTCTAAAAACAACGTCATTGTCGGTCGCATATTATTTGTTTTTTTCTTTCTTTCAAATAATTATGTGTATCCGACAAAAATCACACAAGCCTTTGGGGGACAAACAAATAAAAATATATGTATGTAAGTTGTTTTGTTGCGGATGTGTCATGCGGGGGTCAAACAATTTCCATGGGCGGCTGTGCTGGTTGCTGTGTCCCAGCGGCGGACGAGGGCTGCTGGCCGGAGCTGTTGAAGTTCCTCCTCAGCATCTGAAATGAAAGGACATTTGTGGCCCATTGAACGCGGAGAATGGGCCAACCGAAAGGAAGGCCCAACGCGTGAAGTAGTTGGTCATCTCCTGGGTGGAGCTCCACTTGCAGCGCAAGTACCCGTACAAGTTGGTGGCCGTCATCCCGGCCCCGATCGCAGCCACCACCATCCACTGCCTGGAACAACAACGAATTTCCATATTTGACCAACGTGAATTGAATTTAAAAAATCAAATCGAAGTCCCTTAGATTGGGTCCATTCTTTGCCATTTAATAATTTGCTTAAATCTTGCCAATTCGGATTCGGCCCGAATCGGGGAATTCAAATTTCAAAATAGGTATGGAGTTCCCACCATTGGAGTGTGAGGAACGCGGTGCAGACGAGCAGCACCCAGAACAGCGGTGCCACCACCAGAGCGCCCCAGAAAATTTGGCGCTCCAGCCCATCGTACTTCTCCATCTCCTGCGAACGGAAAGCAACAGATGGCGACTAATGGATAATAGTGTCGGGTGAACAACCTGGGAGACCTCGAACTTCCAGTGGTTCTTGCCGTCCGAGTCCACCAGTTGCCACCAGCGCAGCCCGGCCAAAAGGCGGCCCGTCACATTCTTCACCGCCCACAGGTCGGCCGAGTGCAGGGACAACTGCAAAAACACATGCATTAAAAATTAAATGAATGGCGGATTATAGAAGAGATGTTTCATTTTTCAAAGTTCCGGATGGTTTTTATAAGAGGGTTCTCCAGGTCCCGTGCCCTAAAAGTCCTCAAACTCTTATTAATTCCGTTTCTTTTCGTCTTTGTATAACTCATGTGTTTGCCATTATACGAAATTGAGGATAGGTATCAGGTACATCAAGTACAATGTGCAACCTCCAGTTTTTAGATAGTCAGTCCCACTTGGCTAACTCATTGTGTCTGACACTCTATTCATACCAATTTTGATAGAGTTCTTCTTATCCGCAAAATAATCCAATCCAATCACTCATTATTTATCACTAATCAGTCCAATTTTTTCTGTAATGAGATCCCTAAACCCAATAAAGGCGCTTTTGGGGCTGCTGCCTTTGCATTAGAATGAAAGAATTGGTGTTTTACCAAGACCAGGAATTGGATGATGAACGAGGCAGAAAAGAAGTTGGCCAGCACATAGAATGTGATGGCTCCGAAGCGGAAGCCCAGATGGGCCAGCACAACGAATGGGTGTCTGCGGGAAGAGGTTTTAAATTTAAAGTGAATGACCTGACTGGCTCTGGACTCACTTGAGCGCCCGGATGCCGGTCAGAGGACGTGCTTCTCCAAAGTCCATGTGCGCGTCAAAGTTGTGGGCCATACAATGGAAAAGGGCGACGGCAAATGCACAAAAATGAGCGAACACGGTGCAGAAATGTAAAAATATGCAATCAACGAATTGAACGCAATTAATGCATTTGAAAGTTTAACATCGATTGCGTGAAAATTTTATTCGTCCATGGATTATCTCTCAATTACATAGTAATAGACGGTTTATTACAATTTTAAATAATCAAGTAATAAAAGATCTCTTCCTTTCCGCCGCCTCACTGTGTCAATGTGAACATGGTTTCGACCTCTTTGTCGTTGCACCAGCTCCACAGTCCGTGCGTTGTGATCGAGGCGTTCAAGTGGGTCAGGTCAAAGCAGGAGCGGACCGCCTCGAACAGCAAGTCCTTGCTCCATGGGCACAGCTGCTGGCCAATCAGGAAGGCCTGAAAATGGCGATGCAATTAATTTCTGGTGAGTTTTAGGCAACCCTTTTTAGGGGTCTCCGGTTCAATCCCGATTGGACCCAAATACACTTTTTGATTTTTCAATTTAGCGACACTTATTATAGCTGGTTTCGATTGCTCGATCTAATGGCCAAAGCGAACCTCTTCCACTTGGGTTTCCGACAAAAAGGTGAGCGACTCGAAAATGCTGGTCATGAGCACATGCCACAAGTAGTCGTCCGGGAAGGCGTTGTTGCTGAAGCGTACACAAATTTGCTAGGTCACAATCAAAAACACTGTGTGTGCCCACCTGCTGTGCTGCTCGGCCGCTCTGCGGAGCAGTCTGACCAGACGACGCACTCGCGTCTTCATCTCTCGCTGGCTCCATTCCACACTGTTCAGTATAGACACCATCATGGTGCGGTTGAAGCGCTGCTTTTCGGCGTACACGCGTCCACAGGTGCGCACAAGGTGCGGAAGACCTTCTGCGTTTGATTCGGTGGAATGAGCACAAGAAGTATTGATTCATGGTTTGCTAACCTTGGCCCGGGTTTGTGGCCAGGAAGCGGCGCAAATTGAAACTGTTGCTCGCGTCCAGCAGCGCCTTCAGAATGGGCACACTGGTCGGATGGCGCAGCGCCAGATCGGTCAGCTGGCGATGGAAGTCGCCCGGCGTGTAATTCGGTTCGGTCACCAGAATGTGCTGCAATGGGGAGAAATAAATTGCGAAAAATGCGTCTGCTACGGACCGGAATTGAACCGGTGACCTCCAACAACTGTGGCTCAACAAGTATGGTCTTTGTCTTTATTGTTTTAGTACAACAATTATGTTATAGTGACTTCGACAATAACAAATATTATCGGACTAGCCTTATCTATCCGTACATGATTTTTTTTGTGCTGGTGTGCATTAAAAGCGGACAAACCTGGAGAATGCGGACGCGCACTTCCTGCTGGACTGTGCGCCCCTCCAGCAGTCTGCCGATCGCCGTTTCCGCGTAGAATGCGTGGCCATCGTCGGCGAACATTTTGGTGCGCTTGTTCCACTTTTCCTCATTTCCAACAGTGTCGATATCTTTTGCAACTTCAACTTCATCCTCAAACTCGTACATGCCCAGCGCGGCCATTTCGTAGAGCAGCTCGTTCTCGTCGCCGCACCAGCGCAACGCGGCTTCCTGCTCCAGATTGATGATCGGCATTGGTTTCTCGTTGAACTCCGCGATGCGCTTCTTCGCCCTGTCTTTAATTTGCTTCGTCTCCGTGACCTAAGATAGAGAAGTGAATCGTTCAACTTTCAGTAAATGAATTGGCTCTGGCTTTTGCTCCAAAATTTGCTTTCTGAACCCTTTCGGAACGAACTTGTCGATTCAAATAATGCATTTTTCAAGCTTGAGGCGGGACTGAAAACTGAGCTTTGGTTCGCCCTTTCTATTCGCTTGTTTCCCGTTTCATTCCTTTTATCTGACCAAAAGGTCTGCCACATTGAACACTGCTATATTGGACACAGCTCAAGTCCTTCTTGTAGTGCTTGAATTTGCCATAACCCCCTTTCACGCAGCATATTATCGTAATTACTCCCAAAACTTTGTTGTGCCCCCTTTTTGAGTGTCTCTCACCTCCGTAACGTTGCCGTTGGCCCAGAAGCTGAGCAGCAGTTCTCGCTTCGTGCGCAGTGGCACCACCACAGCGGCGGTCACCACCTCGGCGGCGTCGTTTTTCTCTTCCTGCTTGATGCGCACAATGTGCTCGCGGTCGTAGGCGCTCCGCTCGTTGGAGAAGGGCAGTTGGCGCGCCAAAAACGTGAACAGGCGCAAGCAGAGGATTCGCTCTCGTTTCGTCTTTTCCAGCGCCGCTTTCCTCTCCGCTCTGATTTTTTCTTGCTCCTCTTCTGTTAGTCCCGGCTCCGTTTTCGTATTTTCGCGTTGGGCCAACGTCCAAAAGTTGCGTTTGCGCGTGTCCAAATGCATGTGGAGCATTTTGACGCACGTCTCCAGCTCGAAGTTGCCCAGTTTGGCAATGCCCTCCGTGTCACCTGCCTCGCGCATCTCTTCCTTCAGTTTGGTCATCTGTAAAAAATCAATATCGAATTGAATCGAGAACTTATTTACCTCTTCGAATGCGGTGACGCTCAGTTGGAGAGAACGAGTGTTTTGACGCAAAACTAGCTCTTCATTTGATTCCTCCCCATCTTTTTTGACGGGTAATTGCTTGTTTATGGTGCGAATGAATTTGTGCAGTGCCTTGTAGCGCATAGCGACAGACTCAGGCGAATTGGAAATTCTGCAAAATGATATATTCAATCAGCGAGATTTGACGAGGTCTAAGAGCTGATCAAAAATTGCGTCAAACTTGCAGCAGATGTAACCCTCCAAAATTCGAAAACATTATTTTATTGCCTCAGTGCCAGTGCCGGGTAAATGCGCTGCTCATCCATTTTGGGCGATTCTGCCAGTTTCCGGAGCAACTGCTCGAAGAAGGTGTCGTAGCCGTGCAACTGCATCGAGTTGGGCGAGGTGGTGTCCGGGAACTCGCGGCGCGAGAAGCAGCGCAGAACGCTCTGCTGGCTGACAAAGTCCTGCAAAAATGCGCTGAATGCCCAGAATGGGGGGTGGGAATTCCGCTCACGAATCCGGGGATTTGGACGCCGAACAAGTTGAGCAGACGGAAGATCAGCTCCTGCGCCAGACGCGGCTCATCGAAAGGGAACACCAGCTGCTCAATCTCTTTGAAATCCACCACGCGGTCCTTGAACTGGAACAGAAAAACAATTCGTTTGGGGAAAACTGGGTGATAATTTATAAAAGACCCCGTTCTCAGCAATCAGTTATCGAGGTTGGAACCCATCGATCTCCTCATAGTTTATAATTGGCATCTTAGGCTCCCAATCGAATGGACCACATCTCCGCCACCAAATGGAGAGAGTATAAGCAAAATGCGTCTGTTTTTTGTGTAAAAATCGATTGAATAGCGATCAAAAAATTGACACAATTGGATGGTCCGACTAAGTCTGCTATTTGACATCTGAGAGGATTCGTTTGCCAAAAAATGCATTCACTTAAAGTGCCATTTCGCAATTTCAAAAAAGATGTGATGCCAGTGCCCCATGCCCAGAGCCATTCGCCTACCTCGTAGAGTTCGTCATCCTCGTGCACAAAGCGCAAGGGCATCCAGAAGAACTGAATGGGGGCATTTGATTTGGGGCCTCTTTGTTGGGCACTAAAACTTCCTACGTTCCTACCCTGGCGCGGAATCGGTCCAGGCGGCGGCGCGCCTCAACTATCGTGTAGCCGTTCTGCTGGAACTGTTGGCGCACGGTCTTCTCCTCCGTGATGTAGGCGTGGTAAATGTCATCCAGCATGGCCTTCTCGTCGTTCTCGGCCGTCGGCGGCACTTCGTTCTCCTCCACAAAATGGTCCCTGCAAAATTGCATGGAAATAAAGTACGAAACCAATACTTGTCTGTGAGAAAATGACTGACCATCCTTTGGCGTTTTCATCGCCGCAACGGGGCACACCGCTGCGCCAGAAGACGCCGAACTGTTTGCGGTACGTGTTCAACCTGTCGAGCGGCGAGACTTGCGGCCGGAAGAAGTTGAAGGAGCTGTGCCGGAACATGTGGAACTCGATCAGGGCCTGCAGTTGCGCGACCGCCTTGAAGATGTGTCCGGTGGCCAGCAGCAGGGCGCAGCGCTGCACCAACAACTCCACCAGGAACTGAAAAGGAAATAGAACGGGAAACAGAGTTTTGTGGCTTAGATATTCCCCTTCCTGTGTAAACCTCTTCAGTGCCCGGCTCCGGGCGGTGGCTGCGCTTGATGCCCATCTTGATGTTGGCCAAGTTCTGGATGCAGTGGTCCAGCAGCGGAAGACGCGATCCCGAAGGCTCCTTGAGCAGCACCTGAACGAGAAAGAAGTGTGTTCAGCTGAGAACTGGGTGGCGCCCACCATTTGCTTGGTGCTGAACACGCGGTCGCTCAGACGCATTCGGATGTTGCTGCGCCACAACTCCAGATTGCTCGCGTATTTGTTCTCGCACTGCAAATTACAAAATTCGGGAAGGCCACACTCCAAAATCCAAATGCAAATTGCTCACCGTTGCCCACGCGTCCTTGACATTCGCGGCACCCGCCCCGAAGTACTCCTCCATCACAGTGAGCATTTTCAGCTGCAGCTGCGCGCGTGTGGACTGCCCCTTCACCTTGGTCATGGCCAGGTCCACCACCGCCTTCACTTGTTCGAAGTAGGCTTTCTTGTTCTGGAGAGGGGCGTTCGGATCGCCGCTCTCGTTCTTCGCTTGCAGCGACTTCTGCAAACGTAAAAACGGTTGTGCAACAACTTCTCGATTCTCGACAAAGACTCTCTTGTATTTTCAACTTTTCAAAAATGTTCTCAACCCGATAGTCCATTTCTTTTGGGGGTCAAATTGTTACTTTCTTTTTTGTACTGTTCGAACTCGCTGGACGTCGAATTATGTTGAATCCCAATTCCCAATCAATGGGTATTTATTTGTTGGCCCTTTATTGGTGCGAAAGAAGCACACATAATAGATAGTATTACAGACCTTGAGGTTTATCAGTTCGACCCAGTTCTCCACTTTTTCCGGTTCTGCCACGGTCTTTGCTTGCGCATGGCTGTACACGGTGTCCAGATTGAGTTCGACCGCCTCCTCGTAGGAGGTCTCCTCCCTCTTCTTGACGTGCACGAAATCCTCCAGTGTCATGCTAGCCCATTTGTTTTGGTCGATTTCCTCCTTTTTCACGTTCCCTTCTTGCTCCACACATGGCGTCATGGACAGCTCCGTGAACTCGCCGAACTCCGAGTCGCCCAATGAGCGAAAAATGCGTTCCGCCGGACGCCGGTCCCAGTTGCGCATTGTCTTCTCGCCGAAGTAGCGCTCCTCTTTGGCTCCCGAAGTCTCCTCCATTTCGTTGTACATCAATTCCGGAAATTGCTCGGAAAAGGCGCGCACGAATTTGTCGTTCTTTTTGGATACGTCGAAGTAGGACGGGTTATCGCGCTTGTAGGCACCCGGATATTGGAGATTCTCCGGCGCTGGACGCGGATCTATCACCAAATGCGACGGCTGGTATCGTAGCTGCTGCTTGCTCAGCTTGCTCCACGGGTTCTCGCTCACGTGGAACTCCTTAAGAAGAGTGATTTTTAATATGATGCTCAGAATTTGACCGAATCATTTGCTAATCAATATCGGAATTTAATTTCCACTTTCCAGGTTCCCCATCTTTTGTGACAAACCGAAACGGTCTCTCGCCGGCGCGAAGTGCCTGCTTCATTCGGGCGTCGTTCCTCTTCGCGCTCGGAAGACCTGGATCTGCGGCGTCGCTTCTTTTTCTCTTTCTTGTCCTTCTTCTTCTTCTTTTTGCGTTCGCGCGATGAGCTTCGCGATGACGAGGAACTGGAGGAATGGCGTCGCTTGTGCTTCTTCTTCTTCGGCTGTACCATAACTTGTTGAATAATGATTTGAGGAGGTGCAGGCTCGAGTAATGATCTCACTTCGTTCTAAAAATGGTCGATTATCAAGCACCACAACAAGTGAATTAATGAAAGTGGAGTTTTCTTTTATTAAGGTAATAACTAAATGGTTAATGGCTTAACGGTCTATTAACGCTAGTCACCAACTAAAACTAAAAACTAACTATTACTGGTCGACTAGCGACTACACAATATCTAGTACTTATTATTCATAAAACGCAATACTCTGATTAATACTTAAACAGTCGGGGCTAAGTTCCACTAAAAGTTGACATTTGACAGAGACAGATCATAAATCATAATCATCTATAAGTTAATATATTCATACCATCACTTGGAAGTCCGGATCGTCATCGGAAAATTCGTCATCTATTCCGACCTGCTTTTGGCCAAATCTGGTCTTCTCCTGCTCCCCCCGTATGAACTCATTCCCTTTCCGCACAGCTTCCCTTCGTCTTTCTTGTGAATTTTTGTGGTACAATGAACGTTCCATTTGTTCACGTGAGGCTTGTGCATAATTGAAGCCGTTCTGTTGCTCATTCGAGATTCTAGCCCGAAAGTGCGGTGCATAGCGCGAGGACGACTGGTAATTTTGTGCAAACTCGTCTTCTTCTTCCGTTGCTTTTGTTGGGTCACCACTGCCGTAGCCGTACTGTTGGTCGATGTCGTGTTGTTGCTGCTGAGGCCAATTGGGCGGCTGCGCTCGATTGTCGCGTCCGTATGCTCCGAACAACGGGCGAGGACGGTCCCCATATCTACTTCCGTTGTCGTAATAGTCGCTATTGTAAGACATTTTGTAACAAAGCTTAAGCTTGGAAATCTTAAATTATAGAATGTATTGTAGCATAATGTGAAAAAAGCGAAAATATTATAGCAGCAGGCCGCAACAAATTACGGATCGGGCCACTTCGGCGCCGGCCCATTTCGGCGCCAGATTTTTTATCTCTCGAACCGAGGCATTTCAAGCAATGATCTTGGTACCATTTGATAGCTAATACTTAGGGCTATCTGATAAAAAAGATGTGGACTCGATTGGTCAAGCCATTCCAAAGTTATGGCCAAAAAACTTACCAAATTTGACCAAAAAATGGCCAAGTTCATTCAAAAATTTATAGCTCAACAACGGATCAACCAAATTGAATCAACTCTTTTGCGTATAAATAGTACACATTCTTGGCTGTCGAATGAGCCCATGATCATTGTCTAATTCTCAGTGATCACCGAGATATGCCCACAAATGTTTCGCTGGCGCCGAGATGGCGGCGCCGAAATGACCCCTACCCAACAAATAAAGTGAAATAGCGTAGCCTTTGGCTTTTTTGAGATAAGCAGATAGATCGTTTCGAAATATTATTTCAAACGAGCAATCACTTAGTAATCACCTAATATAATTCTCCGCCGGCACAGGTGAAATTGCGGATGGGTTCCAGCGGTTTCATTTCAATAAAAAAAGAATCGATGCATGAGACTGTCACAGAGGGAACAGGGAAGAATGGTCATGTCCCGCCCTTTCACTGCACAGCACAACAACAAAGGCCCATTGGCCTATATCCTCCACAAACAATCCAAATATTGGTTTACTCGTACTATTTTTGCACCACTTTTCCCATGATCCGATGGCTAGCAGAACCAGCGATCCGTGTGTCAAACAACCCGTTCGCAATCCAAAATTTTGGCAATGTTCACTATTAAATTGTTGAAATAATTTTCAAACAATAAACACCTGAAAATGGCATAAAAAAATTTCATTCAAAAAAGTAAATACTAATTTGATAAGCCATTTAGCGAGGTTAACAATAAGGATGGCACTGGCAAATGGACTAAAAATGTGCACTAAAAGCAGAGCTTTACTTGTAATTGGAATGAAGAGGCACAAGTCTGTCGGGTTTTTTGAAATGCAAAAATCCATCAGGGGTCAAATGGCAGTCTTCCAATCGCCTCATTCACAGTTCAAGCCGTCGGCCCTTCACTTTGTCCTGGACGTACTTGCTGAAGGTGCGCAAAAACTTGGGATACTCCCGCTTGTAGACTTGTCGCACGCCGAACTTGGGCACCCAGCCACCGGGATGAACTGCAAAATTGGAACTTGGAAGTGTAGCGTAAAATGCAAAAAGTGGATCAACTAACTCAATCCGAATCCAAAATCCAACCCAAATCCAGTCCAAAACCCTCTACTCTGTACTACTTTGAACTGTGAGATGGACATTATCCTACTTTGCATTTTGCACTTTCTTATAGTTCCAAGATCCGACCTTCCGCCACATAGGTGATCTTGCACCGAACGTCGTCTCGGCCCAACTGCTCAGCAGACTTGCCCCTGCTCTTCACAATGGTCTGGCACAACATCGCGATTGTCAGTTTGACGCGCACAGCGGACGAATCGGAGAGCTGTGCACAATTGGGAAATGGATCGCGAGTGATTCCATTGAGACTTATACCGGCACATCGTCGCGTTCAATTGACTGGTTGCAAACCATCCAGGCGTCGCGTGCGTCCGGCACATTGCGGCACTCCGACGAAACGTTCAGCCGCTGCGACCAGAAAAGCGATTCGCGCCGGGCAGTCGGCCAAATCCGCTTATGAATCTGAATTGGAAGCGTTTTGAACAGCTAAAGAGCGCATGCATAAAAACCTGATGAAGCACAACGGTGTGCGGAGAGATTTGCTCAACCAAGTTGCACCGCTCGATCGTGTCTGGAAGTGAACTGTCCGCTACAATGATCTATGACTACTTTGAGACTGAGATTGGTGCAAAGATCCATCGCTTAATCTTAGAGATTAATCAGAGATCATTTCGATTATTGATTTTATGGAAGCTAGATGAACAGCCTTGATCACCGATTAAGAGATGGGGATGAGACCGCGAGATAATGACAAAATCAAAGCTTCTTGCTTCACAGTCTCGTTATTTTTTATGGATTCGATTTCATAAAGGTGCTTACCGTCCCACTCCTTTTTGATGTCCGGTTGGAAGAAGAGATTGATGAACTCGTGTGCGCTCACTCCCTGAAATCCGTTTGCTTGGAAAGCCAATCCCGAATGTTTTATTTTTCACGTCGATGGCGTGCAGCGCTTTCAGCGGGTCCACCACAATGCCGTCCTCCACCTCCTGCTCCATGCTGTACATCTTAAGATCGCCGTCTTCCACGAATAGCTCCCAGCGCCCGTCGTTCACGTCCGCCAGCGCATGGTTCAGCTGGTGCCGAGCGATGCGTCGAATGTCCGTGAACAGCGCGGAGTGGCGTCCCCCAATGGCGCGATGGCTGGACAGCAGCAACAGGAAGTCACTGGACTCGGCATCCTGAGGGGGTACTAAGCGTGAAAGGTCTTTTAAAATAATAAAAATTGACAAAGCGCCCGGCTGGACTCGAACCGGTGATCATTTGATTCGGTGAAAAGTGTGAAATCCCCAATTTTAGTGTAAGCTATAAGCCCAATTAAAAAAAGCAAGTATAAAGCGAAACCTGACGGGGCGCCATTTGCTGCTCTTGCTCTTGTTCCGACTCCAGATTGAATGGCAGCAATTAAATATCTCGGTGCTTAAAAGAGGCAAATGTGGGAAGAGCAATTGGCTGGGATTGACAGCCAATGAAGCGACGAACAATTATCAGTCAGTCGTCAGTCCACTCTCCAAGGTAACGATCAATCAAAGTGATGAATCACCCAGACCAATCATGCTTTCGATAACTTTTAGTTTCTCACACAACTATCACATTGCCAAATAAAAATCTATTTTTGTCGAAGGTACTTAATTAAGCGAGGAATTCCCACTGTATCTTTTTAAAAAGATTTGCTCTTTTGATGGGTTCTTTAAATAAAAACAACGGACTTAGCTTTTACTTTTACCACCCTTTTACATAAAACAGAGGTTCTTCGCGAATAGGCACGTTTCAGCGCCAAGCTGTTTGAATGGCCATAACTCAGCCAAATTTAAAGGCTAAGAAATTGAATGAGATACTTATCATTGGAAAGCTCAAAGTGCACCCTATCCAAAGATCTGTTCAGCTCTTCAGAAGTCTGACAGTTCGCGCTTAAACCTCCTCCACCCGTTCTTCGGTGGTTAACCTAGGAACCCAGCTCGTCCGTCGTAAGTTGTCGTACCTTTAATTTTTGGCAAAATGTTTATACGTAGGACGAATTTACATTTAATGAATCAAAAATCAAAATCAATGCTTCACTAGTACCTAGGATTCTGGGTACAATGACATGAGCCGGAATGGGAATTGAAATTTGAACCGATTCATTGCCAAAAAAGAATCTCTATCCAAGGAGTATTAAGTTTGGATCGAAATTACATGATAATGATAATTGATAAGAACGCAGAGTTTCCATGCATCCAATCAAACTGAAAGATGTCAAACATTTGGGGCATATTCTATTTTATGCCTTCCAAATGTGCGGTGCGGGCCTGGACTAATCTGTAATCTTAATCCCGGATAAGTTTTCGTCGACGCATCTCACCGTATGAGGTGTGACCTTTTCCCATTTTGTGCTTGTGGACTCCCGATGGTTGCGCAGAACGAGCGATTGTTATTTTCTATTTTCCTTATTGCAAGAACAATTAAGTAAATTCACCGTTTCTTTTATGTGAATTCGGCGTTTTCCACTGATGAAAAACCACAAATTTGTTTTTGATTCAAAGTGGAGTGAATGCAAACGAATGAGCCAATCAATCCGAGGCTTTTACATAGGCGGACCCATTTGATGTGCAAGATACATATTTCTCATCGTACGATTTACCGTTTATGCTTTGGACGTTTAGACTCTCAGGTGTCGAGATGAGATTGCAGCATTGTTTCCCCGCATTTCTCGAATATTTTGCCATCCTTGAGCCGGGCCCAAATTGGAAGCGATACAAACAAGTGGGCGCGCCATTTGTCGGTGTAATCCAGCGCCAGGAGAAGAATGAGCCGTGTGCCAGAAGTGTCTCTATTTGCGTAGATTCTTTACGCAAGCGGTGGATCATCCCAGCATATCCGCTCGAGCGCCGGCGAAATTTCTAGAGCCGTGAGCGACGCCGCGTAAATTTGGGGAAAGGCCGTTTGTTGGCGCGCCAGTGGATGGCAGAATGGCCTTCGGGCGGCGAAAACAAATTTTGACGATGCCCCATTTTCACTGGTCCCCGCTCGCGAGTCGCTTTTTGGGTCATCCCTTCCCTGTTGTTGTTGTTGTTATTGGTGTACATTATCCATCCACTCAAGGATCAAGGCTATTTTGGGCGAGAAAAAATATTGTTCGCCGCCGAATCCATTTTCCGTTCCCATTTCCCCATTTCGTTCGATTTACTAGTCTGTTCCCATTCCAATAATCCGACTGAATGCAAATCCTCTCCCACATTTCTGTGAATTCCTCTTCCGACGAGAATTGGAACACAGAAAAAGGGGACTTTTTGTGAACTCATTTCCAACTTCATTGCTTGAGTGACAGGCACATTTGGCCACATAACTCTGCCCAAACTGGACTAGCTCCTCTATCCAATCACCTTTGGTGTGTCGCCTCTTCTGGCTCTAGGCCCTTTCAGTTGAGGTTCCCCAACACAACTTTTGTCTCTGTCCCTTTCCCATCAGTTGCTTCAGTGCACTTGCACTGTTACCAGAATATAATGAACCCATCAAAAAGGTCTGCAAACAGTGAATTGGAAAGCAAAAGCAACTGGCGAAGACAGTGCAGTGTTGCGAGCACAGCACCGGAGACCTGCTGCTGGAGACAGAGACAGGTTTTCGCGCCGTTGTGTTCAGTTAGTTGCTTCACCTGTCTGCGCGACTTTTGCGCGCACAACATATTATTCATTAGTGCAACCGGCTCCACACACAAAATGCTGTGCATTGGCTGAGTGGAACAGAGCAAAGCAGGAGAAGGCTATTTTTGGCGGAGGATAAGCACATCCCCACCACCAGACCAAGGGACCGAACAAGGAAGGGAAAGTGAGTGCTGTGGTGGTGGTGGTCATTTGCGGACAGAACCGCCGCCAAATGGGCTCATCTCCCCGCACCAGCCCCAATCCAGTCCAGTCCATCCAGCGCCCAATGGTCCACTCCAAATGTGCTGCTCTGCTTGTGCTGCGCAATAATGCGCAGAGGGCGATGATGCGCCGATCCGCGCCCAAACTTCCGGATTTGCGCTGCTGATGCAAAACGCACAGTAGCAGTCCAGAACAGGCGATGTCCTTTTGGGAAAAGCGCAACTGCCTGGGATGGATCCTTCCCGTCCTCCAACAAATTAGAAAAATTAGAATTCAAGCAGTGCAATCTGCAATTAGTTTTGGATTAAAGAAATGTGCACTGCTTGAGCTTTAAATGGACAGACAACATGCACACCATTCAAGGGTTGGGCAGTTAATGTTGTTTCTTTAAAAATGTTGCTTCAATGTTTCCGGTGTAAAAGCTGTCTCTGCCCCAAAAGTTGTGCACTAGGTACTCCCTACTTGAATGCCAGATACATAATATGTTTTCCACAATGCTTCAAATCCCCCAGAGCAAACCATGTTCATGTGCCTTGGGCACTTTTAGCCAGTCCGAAGGCCACCGTTACCAATTCAATCTCAGTCCAGTCCTCCAGTCGGATGCCCTTAACACCTTTACATATTTTTCCTTCCTTTGCTACAAGTGATAGTGCAATTGCGACAGACATTCTTGTTTTAATTTTATGGACATTTTCAAGACATGATACTTTATAACTGGATGATTTGCATCATTCCATTCTCCTGTGCAGTCCAGCAATCTTCAATGTTTGTGGGAACAGGGGATCGATCTGTTTTTGGTGCGCCTTTGGTCACGAATTGATTTTGTGTGCAAAACACACTTCTTTTGCGTCGCGCACCTTTTACCCTTTTTGCGCGCAAAAACTTGTCCAGTAGCCCAGAGATGGATGGCGATAACCCCCATTTTTTGTGCAGGGCCAAAAGGCCTCTTCTGATTGGTTGAGCAACTTCGTATAGACCGAATTTTTGCGAACAAAACTGCGATTCAGATTTTCAGATTGAATGCTGATCGGACCGAGCATTTTGATCAAATTTTGGAAAAACCACCAAAAGTGGAGGTCCACATTTCGGTATTTTTGAAAGATTGCCTTCAGTCCCAACTGATCAGTGTTGATTAACAATCGACCAACTGATCAAGTGATCACCAATCATAAATCGGTTTCCCCCACATCTCATGAAAGTGCATTTGTGCAGAATCCGATCCGCACAGTTTTTGCTGTCCCTTTTTTTGAAAAAGCCACCGCGAACGAGGTCGCGGCCGACGGCCCTGGAACGTCTGTCGTCAGCCGTGGTCCGATGCGCGCAATTGCGAAAAGCGATGGGCTGGCTGGTTGTGTAACAAAACAAAACAAAAACGCGCCAAGGCAAGGCCGCCAATCTGCTGCAGGCGGCGGCGCACGGAAAATGGGACGCAACGGCCTTGAGCGCAGAGCACACACAGAAGAGCCCATCGGGGCCATCGGATTTCGGAAAAGGGGGAACGCCAACTGGGCGAGGGGGGAATTGCCGCTCTGCTGATGCTGGTGGCGTGTGTGTTTGTAAATTAAGGTTGTAAATCTGGACAAAGTTATAACCTTACCTTACACAATTGGGACGCGTATAATTTGACAAAAGCACAGGGAAATAAATGGTGGAGATGGGGTAGCATCAGTTACTTTGACATGTCATAACTTTGTTCAGATTGCCCCTACACCATTGTCCACATTTCGGTTGGACTCGCTTATAGCGAAATGAGTCGATTGCCAACTTTTTCGGTGCACATTTTCCGGCGCTGAGCACGTTTCACTTATAGTGCGCCGATTCGCCGACCAATTTGAATGGGGGACCCGGTTTTGGGGCGGATCTGGAGCGCGCGATTTTTGGTTGCGGCGCACAGAGCATGCACCAGCGGCGCCCTCCCAAACGGGTTTGTGCCGAAAGTTTCGGTCGGACATGTGCTCAGACACAAAGGCAATTTCAGAACTGTGGGGGAGCAGCTGAACCCAACACATTTACCAATAAAATAGTGGTGTTTTATTGGAGCACTTTGTTCACAGTCCCCCTCACTCTACAGTCTCTCTCGCCCCGTCCAATCCCACACAGCTCCTCCGGTGCTCAAGAATCCCGGGAATCAACTCGCCCACTCTGCTGCCGCCGCACCTCGTGTCGCGCTAATCCCCGCTACGATAGAGCATTGTGGACAATATGGCCACGAATTTTGATGGATCTCGGCACCAGTGTTGACGGGCTTTTGTCCCGTGACCAAAGACACATAATCTAATTTTGGATAAAACAAAAAACCCTTTTGGTACTACTAGGTATTTAGAGTTTTCAGAAAATTCTACCGATGATTTTGACAAAGTAAGTCATTAATCAGTTACCCAAACACCATATCGACATATCGACTTGACAGGGGATTTGCATATCTCCTTTAAGGCCAGAAAATGTCGGCGTGCATTAAAGTAATCCCCGTCGCTTATTGCTTATTAGTTATTAGTATTGCCCAAATCCGTTGAGGAAGAAGTGCCGGCAGCTGCCGAGACTGTGTGTGGACTCCAATGGGTTAGTTGTGTTGCGCAACGCGTGCACATTCCGGTCCCCGGAGTTAGTAGTTGTCGTTGCACTTTCGCGTTTGCCCGCGCGCCGGATGCGTGTCCAATTTTCCATTTCTCCTTTCTCTGCCCATTGCGCGCCCAAATCGTCGTCGTCGTCATTCAGCACAGCGCAGCCCTGACCCAGTTCGGGGCCTTCGCGCCCGCCCTCCCAAATTTGGTCGTTGGTCGGCCTCCATCGCGGCGGCGAAGGCGGGGCGACAGCAGCGGTGGGAAGGAGGGAAAGGCGAGCACAGCAGCAGCAGAGCGGGATGGGGGAATGGGAAAGGGGAATGGGGGGTCCGCCCCGTGCGCCACTCTCACTTTGGAAAAATGTGCGGCAGCTCAGCGACTCCCTCTCTTCCCCTTCCCTTTCTGCTGCTGACTGGATCAACAGCGACAGAGCGCAATTTGTCCTCCTCAATTTAACTTTAACCTCACCCGCCGAAGAAGACTCGCATCTCCGCACGAGCCTCAAGCGATTTCTGATTTGTTTGCCAGACACGTGAGACATGTTGGTCCCAAACTGGGGCACACAGTCTTGGTGTGTGCTCCAATTGATCACCACTGCCTCACTGGCAATTTTGATCAAGCACATTTCGCTTCCCAGACATTCATACATAGAGGATCTGAATCTGACCATTGCGCGATCGATGCTTAGATCTTAGTCTGAAGCCAAATCGAGTTTCAAAGATTTTGCATTCCCTCGCTTTTAGACCTTTTATCTTGCACCCCAAAGTATGGATTTGCACCAGCAAATGCTGCTGGCGGCCGCCGCCTCAGGCCAACTGTGGCTGCGTGGAGGCGCCACGGACACTCCGAGCGCTGTCGTGCCCTCCGACCACCAGCACCATCCGCAACAGCCACAGCCAGTGGGCGCACCGCCACAACTGTTCGGCGCCAGTTTGGGGTCCACGGCGCACATCCAGCCGCCTGGCGTCACACTCCGTCTGCCGGTTGGGGACCAGCAGCAGCTGTCAGCCGGCCATTTTGTGGCACCGCCGCCCGTGCCCTCCCAGGCGGCCATCGACCAGCTCGTCATGGCGGCCGCCTTCCAGCAAATGGTGGAGCGCCTTCGCGCCGCCGAACACGCCCAAAAGAGCGGCGGCTGTGTTGGAGTGCCAAGCGCGCAACCACAACTCCAGGTGACCACTGTGTTCCGAACATTTTCGAGTGTACTGCTTGAACTCGATGGCCTTGCCAACCGAAACAGCAGCTCACTATACTCTCGAAAGCCGAATCCAAAGAACCATTGTCATCTCGATCTAATCATTCTGGACAATGTTATGAGTCCTTAAATTCATCAATTTCGAGCTGTACAAGGCTACAGGACCGCCTTCAATCCCTAATGTACTAAGAAAATTTGGCACAACGTCCAATTTGAGTTGTCTCCGCCGTTCGCCATGCCGACTGCTTCTGGCGCCCCGTCGGGCGCGTCGTCGGCCACTTCTTCTTCCTCGGTTGTTGTGCCCGAGAAGAGGGAAGAGCCCCCGCAGCGGCCGCAGCAGCACTTTGTGCCGCGGCCCTCCACCAGTGCCGCGGAACTGCTCGAGCACGCCTTGGCGCGACTGGTGGAACAGGCGGACGGCGAAGACTCCAACACTGAGGGTAGGCGGCAGTTTTGAGCGCGAACTTTTGTGAGATTTGGTGCGCATGGCGCAATTGAGCAAACGCCAGTGTCCGCACCCGGGTTCAAGTCCGCTTGCCTGCGAACATTTTTTTCCACCGTTTTTGCACTCCTATTGCACATTCACGCGCCAAATGCGCCTCTCCAGCGCCTCCTCCGTTGGGGCTGGTGGTGTGCAGATCCGCAAAAAGGAGGGAAAGTGCTGCTGCTGCACATCATTCCCATTTCTGCGCTTTCCCTTTTGGAGCCCGCGGGCGATGCGGAGGAGCCCACTCAAAGCGGGGCAAGGGGACGCGCCAGAACTGGATTTGCTTTTGCACCAGCAGCAGTGGAGGAGGAGAAGGAGGATGCGCTGCCGCCGCCGCCAAATCAGCGGCTGCGCCCGGTTCACGCACAAAATTGGGCGCAGAAGAAAGAAGAAAGGGAGATTCACCAGACGGAGGAGGAGTGCTGGGGATTTGCATTTGAATTGAATGTGTGGGTGTGTGCACTGGAATTGGGATTGGGGTAAAAAGACACGAAGTTGGGGCGAAGCATTAAATTAGAATTGGATTAAAATTATCAATCAAATCGCTTAAAAAGTATAAATAAATTGGTTTGCAGTGTCCGCCGAACAAACTGCCGCTCAATTTGTCGCCACCATCGCCGCGCCGAACACTGCCGCTGGGGGCCCATCGTCCACTCTGCTCAGCGGCCCCGATGGGGAAGTGCTGCTGTGCAAAGTGTGTTCGGACAAGGCCAGCGGATTCCACTACGGCATTTTCTCGTGCGAGGGATGCAAGGTGGGTTCACGCAGATGTTCAAACAGTCAAATGTCGGCACCAAGTATACATGTCAGAGTCAGACATTGCCTGACTCGGATACTGTGACAGCATTTGAGACACCAAGACAAAAGTCACGGAATAGCATACTATTCATTGTTAGACACCAATCTTGGCAAGGCATGTCAATTGTCAAACACCAAAACCAAGATATATTTGTGAGGCAAATCGCAAAAGTATCATTAATCACTTAATCAGTTAATCACGTGGCGCGCAATCCGATTAATGATGATTGATGATCTTGTCCACATCCACAATCCAAATCCACTATAGTCGTAGTCTGTACTCTGTAGTAGTCCTTATCTCCTCTTCGATGCACACATCTTGGGGCATGATTTATTCATTTATTTATTTTTATTGTTGTCGGCACATCCCTTTTCGACATGGGAAGAGGGGACGTGTGGTGCACAAGTGCAGAACAACAGAACAACCAGCGACCCCATTCTCCCAGCGCCAATTCGTTTCTGCGTTTGTGTTTGGTGTGTCTGACCCGATTTCTGGTTGACCCAAAACTGGGGGCAACAAGAAAGCGAAAGGAGGCGCCCAGAGCAGCAGCAGACGGATGCGGGCGATGATGACCCCGATTGGCGGGGAATGGAATGGAATGACCCGGATTGGGGCGACGCGAAAATGAGACACTGAATGTGAATGTTGGTTGGTGGTTGTGTGACCTGACCGGGAACCGGGAAGAAGGAACGGGATCGATGCGGGGGAACGGGAGAGGGGCGAACAAAAATAGAAAATAGAAAATACCATATTTTTACTCTCGGCATCTTGGACTGTTGGACGGACACAAGTATGGGGATTCCACTACAACTCTTAAGTCTTAACAAGTTTGGTGTCAAAATTGTTGGATCCGAATGTCTGATGTGTAAAAGGTTGACATGTCTTGATAGCCTTGATAGTATTGGTGTCAAAATATGCAAACATGTCTTAAGTGTCGCCAGTCTTGACAGATTGTTTGTCTCACACTGTTTGTTGACTCTTTGCAGGGCTTTTTCCGTCGCTCGCTGCAAAACAAGATCGACTACCGGCCCTGCACCCAGTCCCAAAAGTGCCAGATTGTGCGCGCCAACCGCAACCGCTGCCAGGAGTGCCGCTGGCGCAAGTGCATCGAAGCGGGCATGTCCAAAGACAGTGAGTATTTGGACTCATGGACACACATTGAGCCAAAGTGAAAATGGGGAGCCAATTGTGAAACGCGGAAATGGTGGCAAGCCCCAACCTTGACCGAGTCACTATGGCTCAAGGAAAGCCCAAACTGTCTCCTTTGCCTGTGGCCTCGGACAAAAATGATGTTCCTTTGGGAGCGAGAGTTGAGTGTTGAGAGTGATGAACTGATGAATGAGTGTCGTCCCAATCCACCGTAGTCCCTCCCCAGTCCCCATCCCCAGTCCATTTTCCCCTTTCGCCCGCCAATTCGCCCGGATTCTGGCGCGCCCTCTTTTCCGCACGCACACAACAGAGAACAGCAGGGAGGCAGCAGCATTCGGGGGGCTCACGTGACCTTTCGTCGTCGCTTTCATTTCGCTGCCCTCAAATCCTCCGCCGCACACACTTGTTCGCGGCAGAAAATGCGATGATCGGCCAAGGTCGTTGAGCGAGGAGGGAAATGGAATTGTGTGCTGGCTGGGGCTGAATGGGCTGTTGTGTTGTTCCCCTTCCCTCAAAAATGGGGGCCCAATCCCCCCTTTGCTCTCGCCTCTTCTGTGTCCCCTCCCTTCGAGGCCATCGACGCGGGCAGCAGCACATAATTGGGGGAAAGAGAGCGCTGAGCCGGAGCGCCGCGCATTTTTGGGCGAACACAGCGACACGCAAAATTTGGGACACGCTTTGGGGGACCGGAGCACAAGTGGAAAATTGCGAGTGTGCGCAGCGGGCAAAGATTGGCGGATTCGATATACTAATACAATATGGAGAATAAATTGAACAACTCTTTGGCAAGTTCAAATGTTCACGAGAGATCAACGAAAGCTACGAAACTATGAAATCACGGACAAGAAGACAGTTCGCCAATTCAAAAATTCAAGATTGAGACATTAGATCCCACCCGGACATTTCATTTCAATGTTTACCAGGCGTTCGCTACGGACGCGTGCCGAAGCGCGAGAAGGAGAAGCTGCGCGAGGAGATGCGCCGCGACTCGGCGCGCTCCGCGATGGAGCAGCTGGGCGCGGAGTTGAGTGACGACGATACGGCGTTGGGCGACCAGTTGGAGCGCGCGTTCGCGGAACTGGGCGCGGAGTGGCGCCACTCGCTGTTGGGCATTGATGGCGCCAAGGAGCGCGAGGAGGCAGAGGACGAGGAGAAACTGAACGCACGCCGCTACCTGGAGCAGATGCGATGGGTGGTCCGATTCGCGCAACGCGTGCCCGGCTTCCGACTGATGCGCCGCGACGAGCGCATCCGTCTGATAAAGGTGCGTTTCAACACACCGTTTTGACAATGGTTTGGAATCTGAAAGGTTCGTAGAAAACGAATTTCTATTTGTACTGCTCGAACTCTATCATCAACTCAAGTTCATCATGCCTAGATTTTTTCAACGTGACCCTCCAAATTCGAAACATTGCCCATTTTGCCCTAAACAACGCATATTATTAGTAATCAATCAATTCATCAATTTCAATTGTTCCACTGTTCCAGGACGCGCACTTCTCCGTGCTGTTGTTGCGTCTGTGCACAATGCGCGCAGTAACGGACAGACCGGAGGCACAGAGCCCAATGGTGGAGCTGGGCTCTGTGCCCCGTTGCATGTTTGTGCCGGCATCGAACGGTGCACTCAGAGAACACCTTGTGGAATTTGTGCACAGAATCAGGTGCGTCAATGGGACGATGGAGTAACTATTTGAGTGCGAGCACAACAAACATATCCCAGTTAGTATAGTGGTTAGTATCCGCGCCTGTCACGTGCGAGACCCGGGTTCGATTCCCGGACTGGGAGGGAAATTTTTTCCCCTTTTTAAAACTGAATTTGATATTCAGACAAAAATCAAGATAATAATATTTAGATATCTTTCAAATGTTTTGGAAATCACTGATTTCCCCCGTTATTTGGCCCAAAGGACCAAACTAAATCAATCAATTCCGCCCAAATGCCATTCTGTGACCCAACCACAGCTCTATCAAGCATTTTTCTCTTCTTCATCTTTGCGTGTTCCAGGGAAGCTCGTCCACCGGTGGAGCTGTGCCCTTCGGAACGCCAACTGGCGCTGATCGCCGCACTGTGCCTGTGCCGCGCAGAGGGAGCAGGCGACGCGGCCGCCGGTGCACTCACTTCCGCCTCGCAGGCACGCTACGCACCCGACGAGTCGAGCAGCAGCGGCGCACTGCAGCAGGCCATTGCGCGCAGAATTCATGACCGACTTTGGGACGCACTGAACGCCTCGTTGGGCTCTGAACTGCTCCAGTTTGGGCCGTCGCTGTTGCGCCGTGACTCGCTGGAGCGACAGCACTTGGCCGCTCTGATGGAGGCGCTGCGCCAAATGCGCATCGGGCACAAGCAGTTCCTGGCCGCAACAACGTGCTGGAACGTGCCGAAGGAACTGTTCGTTGTTGCGCCGCCCAAAGTCAAAGAGGAGCCGGACAGGAACGGAAGCGCCACAAAAAAGCGACGCGCTGAAGAGGGAACGGAAGCGTTGAAGAAAGACACTCAAGTCGGAGCAGTGCAAGTGCAACAACAGCTTCCACAGCCGACACCGCAACAAGAAGGCGAGTTTTGACCGAAAGTACTGCTTGAACTTCTTTGAGAGCGTTCTCATTTCTCAGACCAACATATTTCCAACTACGAAAATGCTCTTTTATTTTGTACGCTTTTTTAGTAGTTAGCCATCATCGGGCAGTACAACCTTTAATGTTGCGGATGTTTATTTCGTCCTTTCCGATTCAGAACTTCCGACGCTGCGACGTGCACTGGAACGGCCTCCAGCGATTGTTTCGGCGTCTGCTGCGCCCATTCCACAGCAGCCGAGTGCTGCCTCTTCGCTGCGTGAACTGCTCGAGCGGCCGCCCATTCTGCGCGGTCAGCCAAGGCAGCAGCCAGCAGCTGAGGAGCAAGAACAACCGTTGAATTTGTGCGTTCGCGAGATGCAATGAGCGTTTTTGACGCGCGAATCGGGCACATTTCTCAACACACAAGACATTAACCCTCAGACCCCAATGTCCCCAACTGTTTCATTTCTGCATTGTACGATTTGTGATTTTATAGCGCATAAATATTGACTCATCTACGCGTGAAGAGGATTACTCATTCAAAATTCATTATAGTAGCCGAAATACACTTATGAGATTGGGAAACTGAATGCTCTTTTCGAAAAATAGAAAAGCAGTAAGTTTATGTCCAAAAGAATGAAAAATAGGTAAAACTGCAGAATACTACTCTTGCCTGAAAATGGACGTTCTATATACCATTCGATTCCTCTCGCCGAGCTAAGTCCAAATAT
>VAHH01000467.1:0-29926 GCA_013357305.1 Radopholus similis | reverse complement strand
TGTTGCAAAAAAGCGTCCTCGCCTGCCGTTTTGGCTCCCAATTTCAAGGCTTTTCCGCCTCCAGATGGAACAGGCTTCTTCATCACTGGTGCCGAGAACGGGCCAAGAGAGGAGGCGGCCGATGAAATGGAGCCAGCTGTCGAGTCCTTTATGGCAGAGGTGAGCTCCTGGCGTGCCTGCATGGAACTGATGCCTGTGGCTGAGGCGGACGAACCTATTGATGATAACGTGAAAAATGCCATACGCTAAATGTTAGTTCACCTCCGATACCGCCTTTTAGGTGCTTCTTTAGCTTCTCCTGGCGCTTAATCTCTTTCTCCTTTTCTTTCATTAGGGAATGGGCCGCCCGTTGTTGTGCCTTGTTAAAGATGGGCAATTATAAATGATGTGGAATGATGAGACAAACAATTTGTATTTGGTTGAACACTCGTTCCTCGTGTGAGTCCATCTCTGTGAACGTTCGGATCTGCGCCAAATTAACGCTTTCCCGGTAACCAAGCACAACAATTTCGTCAAACGCAAAAATTAGGTCGAATTCTTTGCTACAAATCTCAGATTCTTCATTGGAGCGACAATATTCGGGGATCTATGCAAATCAAACTTAAATTTGCGCATCGTTGAGAATGACAAACCACACGTGAGAATAGGCGAAGTGTCTCCAAATCCTCCAAGATATTGCTGGCTTTTGTTGTAATGAGAACCTGGTAATTAAAATACCCAATAACAAAAAACAAATCTGCTGACCATCGTTACCATGTAAATGTTGTCCATCGGCTGGTACACATACCGCACACTGTCCGTTTCCACAAACGTGTGTTGGCGCTGTGTTTTATTCTTATCTGCGCCGATTAATTTCGGAAATGCATCCAGCAATCCCTCCAGCCGTGCACGAGTCATATCGGCAACATATTGACGCGTAACTAGTGCTAAATCAAAAATTAATACTAATTATATTGGCTTCGATGAATCGAACCTTTGCCTGATTTGGTAAATACAGAAGCGGCAATCAAAACCATATTATTTCTGTTGTTTAGTGTTATATTTTTGGAATCTGAAAATCTAATACTAAATAATTACCTAAATGTTTTTACGCTGATTCACTATATTTATATTATGTATAGGGCCCGGATTTATATTGAAATCAATATTTTTTTGCAGATGCAGACTCCCCATGGCCTGAAACCTGAAACGAACGAAAAACACATTGCGCCAATGGGTACCTATTTTTTCAATTTTTTAGTGTAAATCGTAAATGTGTGATTACTGATTAGTGTTCCTTGTTGGTATGCTAGAAGATTTATTTTAAGAAATCTATCACCGAGCTGAGTCGAATGACATCAAATTTAGCTAAGTGGGCTATTTTGGCTTAAAGCCTAGGCAAGCTTATGCTTAAGCTTATGTCTAAGCCTAACGTGTATCATGGCATAACTTTGACTAGATTGGTCAGATCGGCCTAATAATGTGAAATAAATAAATAAATTTAAAAAATAAATCGGCGCTCTAATGTCCCATTCCCGATGTAATAGTATGAATAATTATTAATTATTATGTAATTATTATTAAGGTCAGGGTAGCAAGTTGGAGTTTTACCGTTCTGTTTTTTAAATTTTAATGGGTTTCCTTTTATTTTATAAGGTCAAATGAATTCGATTCCAACAATGAATGTTGCAACTTCATCAGTTTCCAAATTAGATACTAACCTATTCGGCAGCAGTGTGTTTCTCTTCTATCCAAACTTAATCGGATATGGACGCATTGTTTTGGCGCTTCAGTCATTTTATATGATGCCTAGCCATCCATGGCAGGCCTCGTTCTTCTATTTCTTGAGCGCAATATTGGACGCCTTTGATGGATACCTAGCGCGCAAATACAATCAAAGTTGTCGCTCACTCCATATTTTATCCATTTGTTGTTGTTTAGGCTCACGCTTCGGTGCCATGCTTGACCAACTGACTGATCGGTGCGCGTTCCTCGGATTGTTGATGGTGCTGTGCCACTTCTATCCAGACTTCATGTTCTACTTCCAATTCGTTGCTGTTTTGTAGGTTTTTGCGATTTATTATTTTATACATCCTGCTCAGGGATGTCGCTTCCCACTGGCTCCATTTGCACGCAGGAGACTTGACCGGCAAGGTGACCCACAAAGCATCTAGCAACCCAATCTTGAACTACTACTACACTTCAAAGTCAGGAGCAGAAGGGAACGGGTATTCAAATGTCGGAAATTGCATTCCAGGGAATTTCTGTTCGCAATGTGTTTTGGCAACGAGGCATTCTATGGGCTGCTCTATGTTGCACATTTCTGGCCAGGACCTTCGCTCTACTTCTGCAACTTTATGTCCGCTTTGGCTGCACTCGCATTTCCTGTTGCCGCTTTGAAGAGTGCAATCAGCCTGATCCATCTGGTTACTGCCAGTCAGGCAGTAGCCGAACACGACCAGGAGCTGATTCAACGCAGAGAGCAGGCCAAGAAACTGGGATGACGGATTGACTGAAAATGCGAGGAACGAATTACCGAGTTACTGAACGCAAAGAGCTTTTTTGAATCATGGGCAATCCTTGGGTTGTAAAACATTACCATTCGAACATTTAATTCGGGGTTGAACACTCAAGGATTGCCCTGGAGACATTTTTTGTTCAGACCTATACTTCCAAATTCGGAACAAACCTGCGATCTCGTAAAACTAGTTTTTTGAACACGAGCATTCTTGAAACCCGAAATGTTGTGAATCACATCATCAGCTCTATTTCGTATTTCCTACTTAATTAGCAAATCTACACGAATATTTTTCTAAATTTTAAACTGAATTCCAGTAGTAAATGTGATAAATGGATGATAGTGGAGGCACGTGTCCCCAAATATCAACATTTGTTTTACATAACCTGAACGAATATTAGATTTCTAGTTGTGAAAAATTGTTACTGTTTTTCATTCGTTTGAATTCTGATACCTACCTAATGAGCAAAGCTCAAAGGCGGAAAGGTAATTTACAGGTTTGTTTTTGCACAATTATTTTAGCGAAATATCTATTACGTTAGGCGGCCAGCAGTGCGAAGGCTGCGGAGCTGTTGCAGGCGAGCGGAATCCAGATCCCGTTCATCGGTGTGGAGTCGGGGTTCCTCAGTCTGGCGGGTGACGGATTGGACAGCGCGGATTTGGCCCCTGAATTTCGCATCCTGTTCAAGAAGCTCGGCAAAAGGGACGCTCTTACGCGCGAAAAGGTGTCACTTTCCCACCAATAAGAGGGTAAACTCGGATATAGGCGGTCAAGGAACTTGCCGAGTTGATGAAGTCGGCATCCTGCGAACAGCTGAGACTCAGCTTCCAGTATTTTGCGTCTATCTACCAACGATGCGTCACCGACGTGAACAACAAAATCCGCGCGGGGATCAACGCGGTTTTGGGCGACTATTTGCTCCGATTGAAGAAGGGGGCGCCAAATGCCTGTCTGAAACAGGTCTCCCACTCAACCCAGTCACGCCTTCATATTCTGACCGTATCCAGACACTCCCTTTTCTGCTGTTTTCCGGTTCCGACGCCTCTGGCCAGGTGCAGAGATCTGCCGAGACGGTGCAGCAGACATGCTTCCCTGCGGAAAAACAGCAAATATTGACACGGCAGTTTGCACCGGAAGCAATACGACTGTCACTTGAGATATTGCAACGCAAACACAAACTCGTCCAACCTCAACAGTGGGACCTGTGGTGGGAATCCTAAACCCGCGGAGAATTCAGGTTCACCGACGAAGAATCGAATGCCCAGCGCCAGGCGCGACTAGTCGGACAGGCGTTTGCGTGCATCAACGCACTCATCGGCGACGGGACTGAATCGCCATATTTCACTGCCATCGTCGACACCTTCACCCAGCCGGGGTCGCTGAACCCGCTGATGACGCTGGGGGAGAATGTTGGATCCTTCGGCCGAATGACTCACTTTCCTCCCCTTCAGGTGAAGTCGGCCATCTTCACCGTGGCCAGCCGTCTCGTGTCCGTGCATTCCGCGCCATTTGTGCAGGGCAAATTCCCTTCCCTGCTGCTCTCACACATGGATTCGGGCGATGCCGGTGTTGGCCGACATGTGTTTGAGTGCTTTTTGCGGCTGGCGCAAGAGCCCAGATTTTTCGAGCATTGTTCCCTGGAGAAGGCGGTCATCCCCAAAATTGTTTCGATGATCCGCAAAAAGGGAACGTGAGTGGCTGGCTCCTCTCCTGCTTATCGATCGTTGATTGTATCCCACAAGGCACTGGAACATGCTGGCCACCTATCTGCTGCCTTGTTTCTCCGTCCTCTACACAAAATTGGAAACGGTCGACGCCCAGCTGAAGTTCAGCTGCACAATTCTCGACTCGTTTTTTGACGGGTCTGTCAGAGTTCTGAAATATTCTACCCGATATTTTAAGCACTCTCGAGTCAATTTCGTTCAATTCGTGGAGTAGCAGTTTCATCGAGATTAGCAAATTCTGCTTCGTAAACTTCCACACGGACAGCAAATGCGCGCAAAACGGAGCAGTCGGGGCTGCACTTTTCCAGCGGGTGTGCTCCCAATTTTGACGATTTATGTTTCTTGCTTTAGATAAGGCATTTTGTCGATTCTGTGCTCGACTCTCCACGATCCGAAGAAATTGGAAGTTTGGCCGATTTCATTGGATGGGTCGGTGCAAAACTGGAGAGTAAAGAGGGAACAGCATGCAGATGCCGCCAATTGCTCACGGAACTGGAACTGCATTTGCTAAAAGCGGTAAACACTGCCAGTGGGGATTTTGAAGGAATTTGGCTCCTCCAGTTGCCCAGGGGCGAACAATTGGCTGCGGCCTTGTTGGACCGGTCTGCCTCGTTCTGCGCTGCCTTCAACTCTCAGATGTCCGGTTCCCCGCCGGACCAGATGTCCAATCAACTCCTGCTGAAGGGCCTCGCGCGAATGGAACCCAAAGAATTCGGCCAAATCCGGGGGTTGGCCGATTTTTTGACGACCAGGATTGGCCAGGCAGAAGAGCAAAGGGGACAGGAATGCGTCCAAATGCTCCGAGTGTTGTGCCAAGTGCTGCTCATCACCAACGGGTTGCAGTCGCTTGGCCGACGAGTGGATGTGGGGGATCTTGGTAAATGTCTGACAGTGTGTTGATTGCTTTCAGATGAACAACTTCTGGGTTTGCATTCAACTTTGCCGCATTTCGCTCTCTGAAGACGCCCCAATGCTGGATGGCGCCACAATGTTCCGCCTCGTCAAGCGCCTTTTCTGTTCTTTTCCCCTTTTGGAACTGGAATTTGACGCTAATCAGATGGAACCGTTTCTGAAACAGTTGCTGGCGCACATTTGCGCGGAATTCACAAGCGAACAACTCGATGAATTGCTGGAATCGGCACTCGCCGACGAAAATCAAACAGCGACTGATTCCAGAGCACTGGCATTTGCACTGCAATTGATCAACGCGCAAAACAAGGCGAGACGTTAGAAATCGACAAATATTCACATAATTCGGGGGAAAGCGACAAAGATAAAAGGACTCATTTTGCTTCAGATTCCCACGGAACAGCAACATCTGATCGCCGGCAGATACTTCGCCTCCGTGCTCCGCTGTTCCGAAGTCGGTGCCCGCAACACCCACGCCCCCTCCATTTTGCGCCAACTCGAATGCGACCCGGCCCAAATTCACTCGCAGCTCCACCAATTTCTGAATTCAGGAGACGCGACTTTTGACCGGTAGGGTTGTTCACAATTTGCAAATGAATGTTCATTTCACAGCATCCAACTCGTTTCCGAAACCTGCTGCGGTATTAGTCGATTCAAAAATGCGTCTGCCGAAGAGGTGTTTTTGCCCACGTGTGAACAAGTGGCCCAAATGGTCTTCCAACTGGACACATTGGTTCCGACAACCAATTGTTCGAACAGTATTATATTTCCCATTTTGCAGTTTTCTGTCGAACTTTTGTCGCGCGAAGAGCTGTTGCTCCCCTACTGCCTTCTCCGGTCTCGGCCCAGTTCTGGCTCGTCTGGCCGTGATGCCTTTGATGTGCTCCTCCGATGTGCCAAACACACACTGTTTTATGCAAATGTCTTGTCGGCGGATCTGAATGGCGGCGAAGGGGGCGACTCGCAGCGGCGGCTCGGCCTGTCTTCCCTCCTGTTTGTGGTGGCCACACTGCTGAACGCGTACAAAATGCGAACCCCGTCGCAACTCCAATTCAAACAGTTGTTCCCCTTTTCGAGTCAAATCAACTGCCTCTTCGAGGTCAGAAAAGCACATCATTTGAGGTCATTTGCCCGCAACAATTTTAGAAACACCAAACTTCCTTGGACGCCTTTGCCAATTTTTTCCTTCGATTCCCAAACCAATTTCCATTTTGCGCACTCTACGCGATGGTCCATTTGGCTAACGGAGCGGACATTGACGTGAGCAGAGTCCACAGCCCCCACATTCGACAGCTCTTCCACACGGCCAATTTGATGCGGCCGAAGAGTGGCGTGGACTTGGACCTGATCCTGACCCACATTCCCAGGGAAGAGGTGCAGTTGTTGGCGCCGAATAGCAAAAGCATTGTTTCCCCAGGATTCCCAGATTGGGCGGTGGGTCGCCGAGTTCGAGTTCCGGGCGGCCAGCTTCAGTGCCGCCAATCGAGCCGAGCACTATGTGGCCCTTGTCCAGTTCATTGAGCAACATCGCTCCGGCGTCGAGGACTGGCTGTTCGCGGTGCAGGGGTAAAATGAACACGAAAAGGAAGCATTTGGCCAATGGGAATTGTACGCAGAGAAGACCTGGCCAGGGACGTGTTCAGCTGCTCCATGCTGCGCTTCTGCTCGCAGTTGGTCCCGCATTTGGCCGAGGTGGAGGGCCCGATCCGCGATTTCATCAATTGCGCGCTGATCACCGCACTCCAGGTGAGCACAAACAATATCCTGATAGAGGGTACTTGGCACAGAATTGCACCGAAAATTTGTTCGATGTCACGGGAACTACTTCGGGGGGCCTCCAGGTCCAGTGGCTGCTGGCACATTTCTGCTGCAAGCTGGTGGCACGATACGAAACTTGCATGAAGCTGAATGCGACGAACCACGACTACGCCAACATAAGCCAGGTCAGTGGCGAAGTGTTTGAAGGCACAAACTCCCCCAATTCTAGGAATGGGACGAGTTTTTCGGCCCGTCAGTGGCCAACTACATGGCGCATTGGTTCGCCAAGTTGGCAGAACCGCGCAGCTCCTCCTTCCCCCAGTTCTTCGTCACCTCCCTTTGCCATGCCGTTCATTCGCTGAATTCCGACCGCTTTCTGAAGGCTGAATTGCCTGAGAATTTTCCCGCAAACGAGTCCAAAGTGGACGAACTTGAGGGGTTTGGGCCTTTTGTGAAAACGCCCATTTATCCACTGTTCACAGGTACCCCAGAGAGTTGCGTGCAATTCTGCGTCCAGTGCTGCACTTGTTCTTCGACTCGCGACCCGAAGTGCAGTACGCGGCCTCGCACCTTCTGAAGCGGCATGTCTTCAAGCTAATAATTTATATTGCATTGCAACTCCATTCCCGTTCAGCGCCCTCTTCCGAATGTTTGCCGTTGAAAATGCCTCCAAATCGACGCCATACGTGGGAACAACATCGGATGGACCATCATCATCAGCTGGTGGTGGGGGCGAGCAACAAGAGATGGAAGACGATACGCCGGCCAAAGAGCAAGAGGAAGAACGCGAACTGGGCGAAGAGGGTGGAAAGAGGTTGCCGCGATTTCTGAACGCAGTGCTCAGCGGCGAATTGGAAGCACTATACGCAGGAAGAAGTTGGCTGGGATGGACCCCACAATAGTGTCTTCCCCCAAACTGCCAGTTTAGCACTCGAAATATGCCCCAAACTGCTGGCTTGGGATGTATTGATCAGCTTCCTCGCCGATCTGGACGTGCTCTCGCGTGTGCAATTTTGCGACGCCATCGAACTGAGACTGCTCTCCGCGTGTTTGGCAGAACTGTTTGACGCGCTGCCTGACCACCCGGGCGACGGTTTGTTTGTCTTTCGATTGAGCGACGACCGACATTGGTTCTGGTCAGATTTGACGGCGTGTGTGAGGGGAGTGGACGAGTTGTTCACCGAGCAGTTCCAGCACCAGCTGTTCGAGCACCCCTTCGACCGGGAACACTTTGTGTGCAACCTCTACTTCCGCACGCTGGTCACGATCCCCTCGCTTGTGCGCGACTGGTTCAACACCCTGGGCAAGGCACAGGCGGCCACAGTGGCGCAATACACTCAAAGCCACGTCAGCCCTCTGGTCATCAGGCGGGAGCTGCGCAGCCTGGAGAACACGAGACGCGGAAAATTGGAGGTTGTGGGCAAAGAGAGTCAATTTATAATATTATTTTCCGTTTTGCAGATTAAGGTCTTGCCGAGGGTGCGCGAAGTGGAGTGCAGCTACCGCATGGAGGAGTCTGTGATGCGCCTCTCCATCCTGCTGCCGGAGAACTACCCGATCGGGGCCCCGAAGGTGGAGACGGGGCGCTCCATCGTGAGCAAGGACCTGCACCGCAGGTGGCTGCTCCAGCTGGAAGTGTTCCTCAACAGACAGGTGAGCGAGCACTAGCCCTCCACTCCAAATCCGGACACTGCTCTTGGTCGCTGATCTCCGAATAAATTGAGCTTATTTTCCCGCCCTTGTTCGCTTTACCGACCAAATTTGTGGAAAAGGCGATTTCACTTTTCCATTCTCCCCGATCGATTTATGCGCTGCTCAGAACGGCGACATGTTGGACGGTCTGTTCCAGTGGAAGCGAAGCATCGACCAGCACTTGCGCGGCGTGGAGGACTGCACCATCTGCATGTCCACGGTGTCCACCACAAACTACCAATTGCCGAAAATCCGATGTCGACAGTGCAAGAAAAAGTTTCACGGCGATTGTTTGGTGAGCGAAGACGAAAATTCCTAAAATTTGGACATTCCGCCAATTCTAGTACAAATGGTTCCAAACCAGCTCCAAGTCCTCGTGTCCACTTTGCCGGGCCAACTTTGTTTGAGACAACTCTCTGGAAGCGTCGACCCAAAAATGTGATTGTATTTTGCTCACCCCACCCCTCCATTTTCTATCATTTTTTCGGTGTTTCCTTAGTTTCGAATAAAATATTTTGTTTTACAATTCGTTGATTGGAGTGTACACCAGACCATAGATTTCCTTTTAAAAATTCATATTTGCCATTTATTTACATTTGTTTGACGTGTTTTAGGTAAAAATGAACAAAAATGGGGAAAAAATGTTGCTGCCCCATGGCAGGCTCGAACTGCCGACCTTTGCATCTCGCATTTATAAGTACAACGCTCTAACCGACTGAGCTAATGGGGCATTGGGGGATGGAGCCCCCATTTTCCTCCTTCATTTCGAAGGAACCGACGACCAATTTCCATTTTCAACAACAAAAATCGAGATCCCGACCGAACTGCAGACTGGTTCTTCTTTAGAAAATATGGCCTTGGGCCATCATTTTGATCTTGGGCTCTTCCGGTTAAATTTTACTCAATATCTATCTGTTTTCACGCGAAACGGGAGGCAATGAGTGTGACTCGTTCATTGTTCCGCACTTTCATTTTCCCTTGTTTATTACGTACTTCTCGCTAATTACACTTTTCTCGTTTCACCACACATCATTCTATTGATTTTGAAATCTGTTTTGAAACTTTTTATTTCCCAACAGCAGCCACCAAAACATTCCCGTCCCGTCCCCTTTCTGCTCCTATTTTTGTCAGTTTGGGAAAATTATTCTTTAGGTTCGCCAGTGCCATTAAGTTTTTACAAATGGCGCAACTGTTCTCGGGTAAAATGCTGGTCTCCCAAGACGGGTCGAAGGTGCCGGCGGAGCAGCATTTGGCCGACAAAAAAACACTTCTCTACTTCTCCGCCGGCTGGTGCGGACCGTGCCATCGTTTCACTCCGCTGCTCAAGGCATCACAGAACGACAAAAACATTAACGGTCATTCTCCCTCAGGAGTTCTACGACGAGGCAAAGGCCGCTGGCAAACAGCTAGAGGTGGTGTTCGTGTCGTGGGATCGCACTTCCGAGGAGATGGATGAGTACTTCAAGGAAGTGCACGGCCAGTGGACGCACCTCGAGTTCGACAAGGAGTACTTCGAGTGCGCCTTTGTTATTGCTGGTCCCGCCTAAATTGACCAGTCCAGGAAACTGACGGAGCGGTTCGACGTGGATGGTATTCCTTGTCTGAAGCTTGTCCGTCCGGACGGGGCCGTCACCATTGAGGACTGCAGCGACGACCTGCGACCGGTAGTTTGGGGATTGCTAAATGTCCCACTAGTTTTGGTCCAGCCACGCAGCGGAGACGACGGCCGCACCTGCGATGTGTGCCACAACGAGGTGGAGACCACCTGGTGGCAGTGCACGGTCTGCAGGCCGGCGTACGACCTGTGCCTCAAGTGCAAAACGCACTTTGTGCTGAGCCAGGAGCACAAGTTCGAGGAAAAGCAAAAGAGGCAGCCGGAGGTGGGATCTACGCTAAATTTAGTATAGAATGGTTGGCGTGTTCCATTTAGAAGAAGACTGCCGCCCAGATTTGGGACAAGTGGATGGATGAGTACCAGAAAGAGAATTGATTGATTGATGGGTGAGCGAATGGCCTGCTTAGGGATGATTTTAATTTTAAATTGTTTCTGACGGGACCAATTCTCTAAATGTTAATGACATAACTGTGCGCAATTTGAAGCATTTTATTCAGATATTAAGCCGCACAAATGCTAATAGCAATATGCGAGAAATGATGACTGACAAGCAATTGGTTAGCTGCACTATTGAGTATTGACTGACACGAATCAGGGAATAGAGTTGGGATGAGTGAAATTTTGAAAAGGTGGTAACCCGTCGAAGGCAACGAAAGGGCATAATAACCATTGATCGGTGTTGGGGAGAAGCGAATAAATGTGGAAAATTGCGGGAATGGCACCGTTTTTATTGCGCAGTCCAATCCCAGTTGCTGCACCAGAATATGGCGCATTGGTCTTGTCGGCCGGCCCGACCGGCGAAAGGTGGATTCACGGCTCCCACACTGACAAAACGGTCCAGCAGCGGGCTAAAATTGACTCAATGTGGGTGCACAATGCCTCTGAACTGGACTGACCGGTATCCTGTGCCGACGGTCACGAAGTTGGCCTCCACTTCCCTGCTGTCCCCTGACTCCCCTTCCTTCGTGCCGTTGTAGAATATGCCGCGCACTCCGCTCTTCACTGCCTCCACCGCAGCAGCGGCCACATTCGCAATCTGCGCGTTCACGACAATTTCTCGTCCATTTGTTTTCCCTCACCTGTCCCCCTGGCATTGAAGTGGACGCCTGCAGCTTGGAGTGCTGCTGCACTCTGTGGGCGTCTTCCCTCTGGCCCACTCTGAGCATTATGGAGCGAGTGATCGATCGCTTCTTCTTGTTTGGACACGCCGGTGAACCGTCCGCTTTGTCGTTACTGGTGACGGCTTCATTGTGCCGACCTGCCGATTGGGTGTCCGAGAGCAGTTCGTTCTGCAGAATTCGGCTGGTGGTCGGCTGTAGGGCGTCAGGGCACCGAATGATGCGCTCCACGGTTCCCCAGTAGGGCCGGAATGCACTGATCGGCGACATCTGCAAATGCCTCGGGACTCAATTGCGTCTTTTGCTGCGGTCACCTCTCCAGCGCGAACGATGAGCACAATGCCCCTACTGGTGCCGACCAGCAACTGTTCTTGCGCCTGCCCCCGGGACGACAAGTCGAGCAGTTCCATCGCCGTGACCGAATGCGGAGGGACGTTGTTTTTCGTCTCTTCCACGTTTCCCGCGTCCATGCTGGACAGGGACTCGCTGATGGGCAGTATTTTGGCGCAGTTCAGCGTCTTGGCCAGCTGTGCCTCTTGCCACTGGAACACTCGCGCGTCCCCTTCCAGACTGGACCAAACCAGATTCTGCACCAATTGGGTGGAGATACAATTTGCCAATGCCTTTTTTGTTTTTGCTCACCTTTGTGCAGACACTTGCCACCAAGAACACAACAGGGCACTTTTTTGCGGCACCCATGTCCACTGACTTTGCGTTGTGATTTGTGGAAGTGGAGAACGCGAGGCGATCGGTGGAGGAGGAGATGTGGTGCATGAAAATCTGGCCGGCGGAGTGGCCCGTCCATATTTGCCTAATTTGGTGTTTCGTTAGAGGTCCAAAGGACCCCGAACCAACCATTCGCTGAGCGAGGGCAGAATGGCGAGGGCAAACAATCGCTCGCGGCCAAGTTGGATACTGAAAATGGCAAAAATCGAACAAATATTTCAAGGGATCTGAGCACATTGTGAGGAATTGCGGCGGAGTGTCGCCGTCTTTCCAGCGGCATAGCAGCACGGCCCAAGGGAGCCCGACAACGACAATTTGTCTCTCATTGAATGCACAAATTTTCTGCACAGCATGCGACTGAAGAGAAGAGCACACCGCCGATGCACGTCTCGCCAACGGCTCATGCTGGAAGAAAAGTGGAGGCACAATTGAGGAGGTCCTCCTAGTGCCCACCCTTTGCTCGCTGTTCTGGTCCCGGAAGTGGACCACCTGGTGCTGATGCTCGCCGCCGGTCTGCATCACCCCTTGCGTGTCCACTCGGAACAGCGGCTCTTGCCCCCCAAAAAGGCCCGTCTGGCCCATAGCGTAAATGGCCAGCAGTCCCTGCTCATCCCCAGTCCACACAAATTCATCGAAAACATCCGCGATTGCTGTCAATTTTGGGGGAGGACTAGAAACGGTGGTGCTGTGCGGGGAGCGACGTTTAGCGGGCGAATTAGACGCGGAGGTGTGGCCGGCGGAGGACACGACCTTCTTCTCGGTCCATCCGAACGGACTGCAGTGCAGCAGGGCGAATTGGCTGACTCGCTTGTTCTGGGCGGCTGTGGGCATCCAGCACGTCCACTGGAGGGCCGCCTCGTCCCCTCGTTGTGCGCCCGAGCTGTGGCCCGGCAGGCACAGACACGCTGAGGACTCCTCGCCCTCTCCCAAGAGCGCGACGTCCAACAAGTGTGCGAACTCGGGAGCGGAGCACTGCAAAAGGGAGGAAGGAATAAACGGCAGAACCATCATCCTCCTAAGGGCGCACAATTTCGACGAGATTCGAGGAGCTGGGCCTGAGTTCGGGCTTCTCCTCCCAGCAGGCCACCATCAGGTCCAGCATGTTCGTCGCGTAGAGCAGCTCTTTCTCACTGACCGCGGGCCGCTGAGCCTCCATGATGCGCTCCTTCATTTGCTGGATGGGCTGCCCCTCGTAGGGCAGCTTCAGCGTCAGCAACTCGTACACGACCATTCCGAAGGAGAAACAGTCCACTCGTTCTGAGTACTCCTGTTCCCCGTTGTTGCGCATGATCTCGGGCGCCATGAACCCCTCCGTGCCGCCATAGCCTTTGCACGTGCCGAACGGGTGCGTAAAGCGCGAGATGCCGTAGTCGCCCAGTTTCAGCAGCACCTCATGGCCGGTGCTGCTGCCGAACACTTTGGAAGGACGGCCGCGTGCCGTCTGCGGCGGGGACGGGAAGCGCCAGACCAGCACATTCTCGCTCTTCAGGTCCTAGAACACCGGGAAATAGCGATCGGTCAAAGGACGACTCGACTGTTCGGAGTGCACCCTGTAGACGATGTGCTGCTGGGTGTGCAGGTACTCGAGGGCCTTCGCGATCTGCAGAAAGCTCTTCTGCAGCGTGCCCCGCAGCAGCCGTTGGCCCTGCTGCCGATACTCGGCCAGCACTTTGTCCAGCGACCCGTGCGGGGCCAGCTCCATCAGCAGCGTGATCGGCGAGGCGCAGAACGCAATCATTGCCGCGCAGTGGGGGTGCCGCAGTTCGGAGAGCATGCAAAGTTCCTGAACGAATTCGTTTGCCGAATTCGTCGATTCCCTCCCCTCTCCACCTGTCTGACGGTACAATACGCCTTGGTGGCATTCTCCAGCGCGTCGTTGTTCCACTTGATAGCGAAGGCTCGAATCGCCGCGTTTCCAGCGGCACTCCCACTGCCCATTGATTCTGGCTCTACCGGCTCGAACAGCTTCAGGGCAACTGCCGCCTCTGTGCCCGCGTCCCAGGACTTTTGAAAAGTTTAAATTTGTTGCTAACTTTCCCCTCACTGAATTACATTTCATTCCATTTATCAAATTAAATGTATAATAGCTTAATAGCTAATACTAGGTAGTTGAAATATTAAACGAAAAGTGCCTCAAATGAAGAGAAACGATGGAGAAACAGTAAATTTTAATGCCTTTTTACCTCCTGCTGATGGGAATCCCCAGCCGCTGGTGCCGCCGACTTGCTGATCCACCCGGTGAACACAAAGCCAAAGGCACCGCGACCGACCAATTTGCCGCGAACAATTCTCTCCGACGGCACAGAGCAAAAAAGATAGAAAGAATTGTTTTGTATGTACACCGGAGAAACAAACGGAATCGGTACCATTTGTTCTCCAGATCGACGAACAAAAGATCGGGGGCCATGTGGAGCATGTTCGGGGCTCCCTCACCTGCGCCCTCTCTCCACTCAACGTTTCCGTGTCTCGGACACGCCAGACTCTCCGTCCCCTCTCCGCCCTTCAGCAACATCCTCGCCTTCAAAATGCACTCTTCAATGCCAAATAAATGGACCGGCACGGCGGCCGTTCTGGACGTCTTCTTTTGCTGGCTCTGCTCCTCTCTTGAGCTTTCCGATTGGCCGGCGGAGTTCAGTGGGGTGGTGGTCGACGACTTCGACTTTGGCATCGCACCGCCCTTTTTTGCGGAGTTGTTGGGGTTCGTCAGCCGTTTGGTGGACACAGAACGGGTCGGCCGGAGCGGCAATTGGTCTGAGCCGCCGCTTCTGGCGGCCGGATTCCTGCAGAATTTGCCAAGAATCAGGGCCATGTGCGCGCTACCTGTTTATGTTCTCGCGCAGCCAGTACTTCTCCTCCTCCTGGACGGCCTCGGCCGCACACCGACAGCACGGGACCAGTCTGTCGACGAGCAGCTGTCCGTGCGGCGACAAAATGAAGCGTGTGCCCAGCTGTTAATAATTGTGTGAAACGAATTCTCATTTAAATGCGCAAATGTTGCAACCTGGCTGTAGTTGTCCTCCAGCAAGTCATCCACAATGCTGGCCACCAGCGCCAGCAAGCGGGTCCCCATTTGCCTATCGGTCTCCAGCTCCCAGAGGCGCTCGCGCCACCGAACTCGCAACCGCAGTTTGGGGATCAGCAACTCGACGGTGTGTGTGGGCGCAGGGGAGTGCTGCTGCTGGGGCTCCTCACCGTCGTCCGCCTGTGCATTCGCCAGCGAGACCCACTTGCCCTCTTGCCAGCGCAGCATCTCGTGTGTGGCGTAGTTCACGTCCTGCACAGAGGCCAGCGGAAGGAACTGGCGCAGCGACAGGATGAAAGCGCCCAATGCGCGCACCTGGACGGCCAGTTCTGGGGGTGTCTTGTGTGCAGATTCACCTCGATACCGGTCCTCCAGAACAGCCACTCGACCCCGTTCCCATCTTCCGCCGTCCCCAGGCGCTCGTCGTCCGACACCTCCACCCCGCGCTCGCAGCACTTCACCACTGTGGGCGCCACGTCCTTCTTGGAGATGGACGCCTTTCGCACCGTCTCTTCGGTCGCCTCCTCGGCCGGGTTGACCACTATGAACGAGGTCTCTTCCTCCTCTTCTCGGGGCTCGGAGTGATGACTGCGATTTCTCGATTGTTTTTTGCGTTTTGGTTGGACAAAATTCACCGAGTCAGCGATGGACGTTGCACAAGATTGACCAATCTGCCTGCGTTCAGTGCTCGCCCGAGCGAGGCGCACACCTCCGCCAGTTCTGCGCCATTTTCTTGGTCATCCGCTGGGTTTTGGTGGGCGGCCGGAGAGAGCACAAACAGTCTCGAGAGCGCATTGCCCACACGCTCGTCGTCGACCAGACGAGTGCTCAGCTTCCCCCAAAAGCCCCAGGGGATGTAGTGCATTACGTACAGGCGACGAAGGCATTCCTGCCCCAAATTGCCTTTCATCCATTTTTATTTTAAACTTTTAAAGAAGAACCACCGTTACGCACTGTTCCATTGCCAAAATGCGCGCCATCTCGCCCCTGCTGGTGTTCTCACTGTCCGCTCTCTTCTTATTCTTCAGTCCACTATCCGCACCGTCAATGGACGTGGCCACCGTTCGGGAGACTCGGCGGTGGTTTTGCAAATAGCTCCGAATGGGCGACACTGTCACTACCGGCTGCTGCTCGACGGTGCCCAAATTGAGCAGTTGTTTGCCGAATTTCGCGTGCAGCCGCAACTTGTCCAGTTTGTTGCGGATCTACACCCCATTCAAAGGTCAGAGCTGCAACTGTGCCGAGTCTCACTCTGACTCTGGCGCCCGGGTAGTCTGCGCGGAGCAGGTACTCGTCCGGCAGACACGAGGCCAGCAGACACATGCGCCCGCCCTGGAACGGAAGCGCCAGCTCGAACTTGCGCAGCAGACTCATCGAGCACTGGCGCAGCAGACGAAAGTGGGCGCCCAGCGAAGGAGAGGAAGAGTGCTCGGGCAATTGACCCGTTGGCCTTGTTGCGGCCAGGTGCTGGCGGAGGGCCCTCTTCAAGGCCGTATACAGCTCCACCGACTCGGTAACTGAGTTCTGGTGCAGCAGCGACAGACTGGTGATCGGCGACTGGGCGGCCGGGTTGGCCCCGATTGGGCGACGCGCAGCGAACATCAGAGTGCCTTTGGATGTGCGAGAGCCCCCGATCGTCCCATTTTGTGTGGCACTCACCGTGCAGAATTGAGCAGAGCCATTGCGGGTCCAGGAACACGAAATCGCGCAGCAGGGTGTCATCGTAGTAGCAGATGACACCGTTATCGGCCAGAAACAGACAGGCCTGGCGGAAGTCCTGCACTCCGCGGAACCGAACGACTGTCGGGGATGTGGTGCTGCCGACCCGCTGTTTTTGTCCCTCCGAGAGCAGCAGGCGTTCGCTGGCGACACTCCAGAACTCGTGAAAGTGCATTATGGGCTCCGTCCCGGAGACCCGCAACTCGTCAGTCTGGAAAATGGAAAATGCAAATTTTGTGGGTAGTCAATCCGACCATGTTGACGGCGACCTTCTCCAGTGCTACAAACGATGTCGGCACCTTCTCGGCCAGCTGTCTCTGGCGCGAGCAAAGACCGCGTCCGGTGGTGCGAGGAAACTGGCGGATGTCTGCGGCACAGCCGTAGATCAGCGTGCACAGGGACTTGACGTCTTCGCGGGACCGACACGAGATGTAGAGGGAGCCGAGCACGCGGGGCAGTCCACTCTTCTCCGGATCGGCATTCATAATGAATCGCGCCTAAGCCACAGGGATCAATGTCGAGTTGTGCAATTTCCTCCTTGCCTGAATTTTCTTGTCCAGCATGGTCAAGTAGTCGGCGGGAAAGCGCTGCGGCTGTTCTCGCACAAAATCTGAATGAGTGCCCACGATGAGCACCGAGCTGTTCGGTGCCCGCTCCTGAATGGCCAGCAGCCACTCGTGCAGTTCCGCCAGCGCAATCTTCCCGTCGGTGACTTTCCACAGCAACAGGTAGAGACAGCGGCGCGTGAAGAAGCACAGCTGCAGCGCCTGCAGCTCCTTCTGGAAGGCAGCATATTGGTGGGACCAGTCTAGGTCTGAGAGTCGACTTGTTTGATGCCGTCAAAGTCCCAGGTGCGGAACGTGATCGGGCCCTGGAAGGCGTCCTGCTGCTGCCCAGACGGCGGCGCACTCTTGGAAGACCTCCTCGGCTCGTAGATCCACTCGGCGACGTCAACGGGATAGCCAATGGGACCGGCGGAGGAAGAGACTATCCGCTGCTGTTGGCCGCTGGCCTGGGCTGGAGAGTGGCCCATGCGCCGGGACCAGCTCTGTTTTGCGAGTTCAGCCCATGAAAGCCACACATTCAGCGTACCTCGTGTTGCGTGCTCTTTTTGGGAGCGGAGCCCTCAAGGCGCATCTGCTGTAGCAAAGTGCTCTTGCCGACGGCCCCTCCGCCCAGCAGCATCAGCTTCATCTTCGAATAGGCCACCGCACTGCAAACGAGTGTCCATCGGAGGAATCCAGTGGGCGTCACTCACTTCTCCAGTCGCTGGCGCAGCTGAGCCAGCACCTCGCCTGTCTTGTAGTTGCCCGCGAGGACCATCTCCCTAAGGGCCTGCTGCTCTTCCCTCAGCTCGCAGCCAGCCAGTCCGATGTTCCAGAGGCGGTCCAGCAGTCCCAGTTCGGGGAGCAGTCTCTCCAGCTGCGGATTCTGGGAGACGTTAAGCACGGCCAGAGAGCCGAGCAGCGCGAATGTGGGAGAGAGATGACGGAGCTGGTTGTGCGACAAGTCGACGGAGGAGAGCGCGGGGAAGAGCAAGTACGGCTTGAGCTGCTCGCTGCTCTCGCGCCAGTTAAATGAGTCATCCCTTGCCATCAGCTTGGCCAGCTGGTCAGTTTGTCCCGCTGTATTGCCGCCGTGGTTCCCTCCGAGCGGGATCAGCACGTCCAGCGAGGTCAGCTCATTCTCGGCCAAATTCAGCGTGCGCAGGGCCTCCAGCCTGCAGTGCGATTTGTGCACACAGTAAAGTGCCATCGCGGCATCGTTCGCATCTTTGGCTCCCGTTCCGTCGCCACCACTATTGCGAACCATGCTCAATGAACGCTGACTGCGCGCCACCGACTTGGACCTACTCCCTGTGCGCAGAAATTTGGCATTGGCCGTCTGTCGGACTCACTCGAGTGTCGGGCCATTACACTGTTCGCATTCGTTACGCTTTCCTGTTGGCCAATTGCGAGACTGGGCGCTTCGCAACGCTGCAATTTTTGGCGCAGCTGGCTGCTCGGCTGATCGGCAGTGCCGAAACAGCGGTCGAGTTTGTTCCGGGAGGCGTCCAGATGGCGTAGTGCAGAGGGCAGGCACTCCACCTGGCCGAGGGAGTGCAACTGGTTGCCGGCCAAGACGAGACGGGACAGGCGGGGACAGCAGCACGCCAGACAGGTGGGCATCCGCGTGAACTGGCGCAGCGATATCCGGATTCCGGATTGCGGGAGGTCTACCTGGTTGCGGGACAGGTCCAGCACCTGCAGCGGGGAGCAGTGGCGGTCCGTGTTGTCTTCGTGTGCCGCCTCGTCCGGAACAGCGTCCTCAATGTTGGTCAGCTGGATCTTGCTCTGCCACAGGTTCACCCTTCAACACGGACGGGCACCAGAGTGTATCCATCACTCATCAGCCCCTCTGCCGGTCCCCGCTCACCTCACGATGTCCACTTCCCGCACCTCCACCCCGCCCCTCCTCGCCTCGACCATTCCGTCGCTCTCTCCACTCCCGGTGCGATGCGAGCGTTGTCCGTCTGTTTCACGCGAACCCCTTCTGGATGAGGAGGATTTTGACTGTTGTTGGGGCGACTCTCGTTTGGACGACCGGCTCGGCCTGGATGTCCCCGGCTCTGAGCTGGACAAAGGGAGGGTTTTGCTCAGCATTCGCCACCAAAAATAACCTCCCCTCCACCACCCCAGCGCCCATTTGCTGCTCTTCTCGCTGCCGTTGGCGGGAGATCCGGGCGGCCGCCGGGCCCCCTGTGGCGCCGTGACGGCTGCCGACTAAGTGCCCGGCGCCTCTTTGGCCCCGTCTCGGTTCCGCGTTGTGCAGTTCGCTCAGCTGGTTGTCCGCCAGCAGAAGTTCCTTGGTGCCCAGATTGGTTGGTTTATCTCTCCGGCAATTCCGCCTACTTTCAGGCGTGGAGCCAGCCATACGCTGGCGGGCAGTCGCCTCAGTCGGTTCCCAACAGCGCTGAATGCGCGCAGTTGCGGCAGGTGGGCGGGCGAGAACAACTGTGCGGGCAACTCCTCCAGCCGATTTTCGTCCAGCTGCAGTTGTTCCAGCCACGGCGAGTGCCAATCGGCGCCCTCCGGCGGCAGTTCCAGCCGCTGCAGACAGTTCCTGGACACGTTGAGTACGCGAAGCGAGTGCAAATTGGTGAACAAGAAGGAAGGTAGAGAGCTCAGCTGGTTCCCGGAGACGTCCAAGCGCGTGATAGCCAAAAGGGCCATTGTTCTGGAATTGCAATTTGGGCCCTCTGACTCAGATCAACGAATGCTTTTACCTCATTTTGATCTGCCCATTGAGGTGAGTCGCAGCTGCGACCATCCACTCGAGGCGCAGTTCGCGCAGTTGGCACTGTTGCCAATTCAACTGGCACGCTCTGCTAGGACAGCTGCCAACGGCGGCATTCAGCAATGTCCCCGCTGCCGCACTCGAAATCACCTCTAGCGGATTGCGTGCATTTTTCTTAAAATTCGCGGCAATCCTCACTCCCAATTTGTACAAACCTTTTCTGGCTGCTGGTGTGGTGGCGTGTTCACGCGGTGTTCCGTGTCCTGGTAGACCAGCTGTTGGAGGAACAGTCCAACCAACTCCTCCTTCCCGTCAATTCCTTCACTGCTGAGCTGGCCCAGAGCCCTGTTCCCGTAGTCGAATGCTCCGTGCCGAAACAGCTCCCTGACCACCTCCACGTGGCCTGCCTTCGTAGCCTCACATAACGCGCCGGAACCGTCCGAACAGCAAGTTTCTCCGCGGTCAGATAACGACTGAGTGTGTTTGCGCTGCTCAGTAGGCCCAATCGGCAAATTCACGTTCACTCGGCAGTTTTCGAGCAGGATTCTGAGCGTTTTGGTTTGGAGAAATTCGCCACTTCCATCCCGTTTTCAGTTATCACCTGACAATTTCTAGCGAACCATTGGCACAGGCGATCTTAAAGGATTTATAACAAAAGCCCCAAAAATTGGTGTTCCGACCATCAGTGGGGTCCGTCCGTTCACGTAGGCGTCAAAGAGGAACGGGCTCCTCTCTTCCCCCGGCACTTGATATCCGTCCTCCCGCTCTACTCCCTCGTTCACTCTGTCTTCTTCCTCTTCAGCAGGCAATTTGAACTGGAAAACTGCAATCAGGCCCTCATGTGCTGCGCTCGATGCCTACTTTGGCCATCAACCGCACGACGTCGCTGTGCCCGCCACACACCGCCAGATAGAAGGGGCTCCTGCTGTGCTGATCCGGCGCATTCAGATCGCACACAAAGCGGTAGCCTTTCCCTCTCTGCGCTATTTTCTCGCCTCCGCTATTTTCTCTTGACTGGGACTCGAAAAATTTGACTTCTTCGCGCGGATACTCAGCCTCCAACAGGGCTTCGACGATACGTGCATTACTGCATCTGACACAGGAACAATGATGGTGATTGCAATTTTTCCGCCGTTTAAGCGGACGTTTTAGGGAACCGAGCATTTTTGAAATATTCTTGCCTGCACGCCCAATGCAGGGGCAGACTGTGCTCCTCCATATTCGGCGCATCCATCAGGAAGGGAAATTTGGACAGAATCAGCTCCACAGTGGGGCAATGCTGGGACGAGACGGCGGCGTGCAGGATTGTGTCTCCGGTTGGTTCGTAGATGATGGCGTGCTGCTCCTGGGTGCTTGTCAAGAGCGCCTTGACGCACTCGTGCCTGCCGTGTTCAGCTGCCAAATACAGGGCGCTCTTCTGGTCCCCCGAGTTGGCACCATTCACGATTTGCCGCCAGAGCGCCTTTTGCGAGCCCAAGTTTGTTAGCAGTTGCGCGACCGCTTCAGCGTCTCCATCGACGCAAGCCGATCGCATAAGCTGTTGAAAACCCTTCATATTATTTAGACAATAGATTTCCGCACATTTTCCTTCTCTTTGGCTTCGCCATAGGCACGTTCAATGGCCGCAATTAGCTGCTCGGCCACGAGTTGATGCCCGTTGATTTGGGCCATTTGAAGTGCGGAGTGGCCATTTCCGTCGAAGTAGAACAAGTCGGCTCCACATTCCACCAGCAATTGGACCACGGACACGTCTCCAACAGCCGCAGCCATCACCAGCGACGTCCTAATAGCGTCCTGGAGACCCGAAATCGCATCCACATTTGCTACAGAATAACACATTTTTCAAGTAATTGGTCTCCCACAAAATCACCCCCTGATCGGATGAGAAGTTCTGCGCACCTGCGCCTCCCACCGCTGGCCGCGTGGTGCAACGGAGTACGGCCGCTCGCGTCACGGCAATTCACAAGTGAAGCATTCGCCGCCAACAATTCGCGCAGCAACTCGTTATTGTCATAGGCAATCGCCTGCCATACCAGACAAGCATTTTCATTTGATTTTGCATTTACACTCCAACCTGAAGCACAAACTCCTCCTCGTCGCTCATTTGCAGCCCATAATAATAAACAATCAAAATGTGACTGCAGCACAGAATCGTAACGCACCACAAATGTCGTCGTTATGATTCCATAATTAATTATGTACAAATTTTGTATCTGCCAATTCGCTGGCTTGTAAGAAGACTAGAGGTAAGATTTTAGTAGTTAATGTTGGATGGATGGAAGAATGGCAGCAGATGTGAATTAGACTAGAACTACTACAAACTATAAAGCTCAATAACAGGAAACAGCAGGAACAGAAATGCATTTGTCCTATTTCTGTGTTTCCATGTTTCCAACTTTCCAAGTTCCCATCCCAATTATTAATCATTAATCATTATGTATCTCCCACGCCACTACGAAGTACGAATCCCCGTCCCCGCCCCGCCTGTTCTCCATCTGCAAATCTTTATTGATGGGACCAATTGTCAGTTTGACATTCAATTTATGTATTTTTATTCCAGATGGTCTCAACTTTATTTTTATTCTCTGTTCTGTGATTGTAAATAATATTTGAGCTTTCTTATTCCTTCCATGACCAGTGCTGTTCGTAGATCGGCGCGGAAACGACGCAAAAGTGTGCTGCTGCTCAACCAAAGCATTCAAAATGATGTAAGATCAAATCGGCGTCGCGCGGGAAAAATAGAGGAGCATCGAGCTCCGACGGTACAAGAAGGAGGCGGACTGTTGAACCGCTACTCTGTAGCGGTGTCGCGCATCCGCACTAGGCAGGAACTCTCATACGGCTACACGCGCTTCAAAACGGGTTTGTCGAATGCGAAAGACACAAAAACAGATTCGAATCATAGGCGATATTGTGCGCGTTCGTGATTCGGAGGAAGAGTGCACCTACTTTGCCCAGATCAGCACCTTGATCACGGATGACTACGCTCGGCATTATGCCATTGTGGTGTGGCTGTTGCCGAGGCCAAGAGCCTCTTTGACCAGAGAAGTTGGTAACCCGAAACAGTTTCGTTTCGACCCAGCACACTTTCTGCACGGACAGGGTGCACACATTCTGGGCTCACAAACAAGGAGTTGCTACCCTTTTATTACAGCGGAGACGAAACCAGTGCCAATCGAAGCATGCGAATGGGAGTGCAGCTGCCCGCCGATCGCCCCCTACAGAAAACAGCAATGGACGCCCTACGCACTCTTTCTCGATAAAATCCGCGAGGAACTCTGCTTCCGGATGCAGAATGCAAGGAAAATGCTTCATTGATCCCTTAATCCAATAAATATGCATCGCTAACATTTTAATATTTCTGATACAAAAGGACTTTTAGGCGCAAACAATTTGTATATAATGGCAAAAAATTTCTACCCTTTTGTGGAACTCTCCCTGACTTTCGGGAGCCACTATTGAGTTGAAGAAATATTTGGTAGCTTTTTCAACTACTTTTGGTAGCGAATTAATCGATTTTTATTTAAATTGTTTGCACCACTTACTATTTTGCGCCAAAAAATATTCACCCCTCCCCCTCATTAATATTTTCATTTTGTGTATTTCGAATAAAAATAAGTTCTTCGGTCAATCGATTAATATCATTTCTTTTCTTCCACTTAATATTCCAGTTTTGCCGATTTAGTGGCAATTGCAAAATCATGGACAGCATAGCCGATCATAGAGTGCGGTGCCTCGTCGTATGCCCCTTCCGCAGTTGCTGCTGGCCGGGACGCATCTCGTCCTGCTGTTCCTGTTTGGATTTGGCCGAGCAGTGGTCGTGCTAGTGCCACTATTGTTGCCATTACTGCTGCCGCTATTATTGTTCGTGGCACTAGCACCGCTGAAAACCTTGCGCAATTATCTCGCAGCTGACTTTTGACTCACTTGAATGGCCTTCCCATGCACTGTCTGCACTCGTAAATGGAGCAGATCTTCTGGTAGTCCCCTGTCGACGCGTCCTTTACAGTTCCAATCACATCCTATGCCGGCCCCCAATTTAACCCTTTCGTCCGGTTGTCCTTCGCCCACCTGGAATTGCTTTTGCACCGTCTCCATCGTGATCAACCCGCGCTGTTTGGCACCAGAACTCTTGTCGTAGTGCATCACAGATCGATAATCATAGGGCACGCCGTATGTAGAACTCATCTGCTGGCTGACCTTTTCAAACTGTGGATGCAGCGCTAAAAAATTCGTTTTGAGACATTTGTTCGAACTTCGAATGTCAATAAACGCACACGTTGGAATATTCTCATATCGCACTTTGATATATTGATCCCGGTCAAAACGCATCTGCTCATGCCAGAGGCCAATTTTGTGCATCAACTCATGGATGACCGTGGAATATTCCAGACAGCCAGGATATGCTGTGAAAGTAAAAATATAAACATCTCGCTCTCTCCTCACTTTGAGTGCATCCGACGCCGCAAGAACGGGTCCAACCCTGTTCCAGCATCACCACCTGTCTGCCACGCAATCGGCCCACTTGGGTGTAGCAGCTGCCACAAAATCATTGCTAAAGCTAGAGCCTTCACCGAATTTTACCCTTCGTCCTTCTTGCTCTGAATGTCCACGTAATTGAGTTCGTTGTTTCTCTGCTGATACTTGACGCAAGTGTTCCGTTCGATAGCGTCCATCGCATTCTGGATGTTCCTTCGCTCTTGTGCCGCTAAAGCAACAGAACTAGTGAAAGCACACAATGCATAGGAGCATAGGTAATTGTTCTAGGTCTTCCTCACTGAATTGGCCAGTAATCACGAATGGAATCACGAATTTGCCTGCGGCATCTTTATAATCTGTCCATCGACTATTGGACGATGACCGTAGTGCATTACGCATCGGCCCGTCCAATTCATTATCATCCCATAACTGCTGAATGTCGCCAAGATGCTTCGTTTGATTGACTAGTTCTACGCGTACAACAATATCCTTCTCCTCTGCAGGAGAATTTTCTGTCGTTGACTGTGAAAACTGAAAATAGCAATGCACATGCATTTGACTTTGGACCCAGATGAAAAATACATTTTGTTCAAAGGAAGCAAATTCATTTGATTTTGAAGAGTAGGCACCGATTAGCACAGTAGCAAGGTCGACTTTTGACGCATTAGCTAAAGCTGTGGAATGGGAGAGGAGACACACGGCGAGAAACAAAAATTGACGACGAATCATTGCTAAATGCGGCAGTTAGCATTCGAATGGATGAACTTCTGCCTGCGTTTATACTTTATACGTATGGCAACGAAATTCTCGCCGCAATGAATAGTTTGATGTGTTTCATAGATTCGCCCATACCTTCGATTTTCTGTTAGCACAGGCAACTTTTTTGAACTTCATTCCCAAATTCCCAATCCGCATTTGCACATATCATAAACGCGAATACCCCACTCCATCCGAAACAATTAAATTTAGAACAGAAACGAATGTGCCCGTATTATGAATGATCTATGACGTTATGTACTTATGTGGAGTTGGGGTCAATTGCTCGCGGGCCAATTGCTCGCCGCCAATTCCTCGCCGCCAATTCCTCGCTGCTAACGCGGAATAGGCTGACTCGGAATAGGTCTTAGCCGTACGAATTAATAGCCTGCGGTATTCAACAAATTGATTGCGACAATACGCGGGATTCAACAAATTTAGTGTGACAATACACACAGGTGATTGTGCGACAATACACACCGGGTTGTGAGTGTGACAATACACACTGGGGATTGGGAGGAATTGCGTGAGGGACAACTCCTAGATCTTGTCTCAAAATTTCGGTAGAATCCTTTCCCTCAAAGGCCGCGAAATTTAGATTGGTTCAATGAACAATTTAAACATTTATTGTGCTTAACTGCTTTGTGAGAAGTGGTGGTGAGTAACTGACTGAACATACGAGCAAAAGCTAACTATTAAATGGGGACGATGTGGCTATTACAACAGATCGATTAATGTGTGGGAACAAAAAAAAAGGAACGATGCGGATATTACAAAGGATCGATTAATGTGTATGTATTCCGACTGGGATGTTCGTGTCTGGTAGCAACAAAAAAGGCTGATCGGAGTGTGTGAAATTCGGTGCAATTCGCTAATCCGCGACACTCCCCCTTCGTAAATTTGATCTTTGTATCCCCTCAGAAAAATCTCCTCTGTCTGTCTCTTTCTCCACTATTGCTGGTCGTGACTGGTTTGATGATTCCGCGTACTTGACCGCCAACTATTTCTGGTTCCTGGGTGCCATCTTGTTCCCGTTGACTCTCGCCCATTTGTTCTTGTTGCTGGTGTTCCCGTTTCTGTGGAAAAGTTTTCAATATGACTCGTTGCTCGTTATCTTGTTCCAAAATTGTCTTTAGGTGAGATAAAGTTGGCAATACAACAGTTTCCTTCTCTTCAAATTGTACAATTTTCCTTTTTACTTCTTTCTTCACTATTCTTTTCATTCTCCAATGGTCTAGCCTAGCTTTTGCTTTTAGTATCCAGCTAATGATCATAATGATCACGGTAGTACGGGTGATTAGGTTCCACCAGTCAATATGGTTTATAATCAACTCAATTATATCCCAATCCCAACTTTCTTTGTCTAAAGTTGAACTTCCCTTTTCCGAACTTTCATGTGTACTAAACTTTACTGAACTTGTCCCAAAACTCTCAAGATTTCTGATCATCTCCAGTTGTATGTTTGATAAATTGGTGATGATTAGTTTGTGGAAAGTTTGCAATTCTGTAGTTGGGCTGAACAGTTTTAATTCTTTCATAATGGAAATTGTTTGGATCTTTTTGATTTTCGAAATCTTTCCGGTTCTTTGGTTTAGCCTCAATAGCTTGTTATCCTCAACGAATGATAAGGATAATTTCTCTACACAATTGTTCTCCGCTGCTTCAACATGCAATATGTTGGTAACTGGGTCTAGAAATGCCAATTTCATGTCATTTCCTAAATTGAATGTGACTGGTATTTTGTCATAACATTTGCCTTCAATAAATGTGATGTTGTATTCAGTAATTTTGGAACAGGGCCAGTATTCCATAATATTCTCATTGACCCATTCGGCTTCCAATTCTTCTACTCCACTCAATTTCCTTATCAATTTGGTTGGGTTCAAATGAGTTAAATCATCATCCAATAATGTGGATATGTGTTCGCAAATCAACTTAGAGTATGCCATAAAACTTTTTTTTTCTCAGTTCTTTATCGGCAAACATTGATCTTGCCTGGAGCTGAGATTCCATCTGTGATACTCTCACTTCCCCATCTAATTCCTCCTCGAACAGGCTTCTTTTGCCTCGATGCAATAATCGATTTAACTGTTCGTATTTGTTTGTTTCTATAGCTAGACCTTGTTCACTAATGGTCAATTTTTTGAAGCAAGAACTAATTTCCTTGGGTTTTGGACCAAAAGTTAACGATAGATCTGGTGGAATCGAAATCCAACCTGATCTATAGATAGTTCCATTCATTCTATCGAAAGCTTTGAAAATGCAGCGGCTATGATCTTGTTCTCCGGAATCTGTATCGTATTGTTTTGCTTCCCATACAATAATGGAATCTTTGAGCCTACAATACCCAGCTGAGTACTTGCAATGTTCCATATTAGTCAATGCTGAACCAATCGAGTCCTTTCCCGGAATGCTAATTAATGTTAACTTCCGGATTATGCAGTTCGTTACTTCGGCTCTTTTCCAACCTATCTGTAAATATTCATTGTTATGCTCTAATTTCTTGCCAGTACTCATTACTCCTTCTATCTCTCCGTACAATTTATCGTCTCCAAACATTTTCGTTTGGATGATTTCTCTACATTCTTCGGCAGTAATGACCTCTGAGCTGTGTCCAGTTTTGTCAAACTTGTCATTTATGATGTCTGATTTGTAATCCACCCATTGTTTGACTACAGTACATTGATGTCCAAAAAACTTGTATTCCTTTTGGTCAGGACGATAAAGGTCCAATTCTAAATAGTCAGTGTGTGATCCAAAAACTGAACCAATTTGATCACAGTTTGAATTTTGTCTGGAAATCTGTACAAACGTGCTGTCAGTTGATTTATGGCAGATCATTGGGTTGCCTGATATAGGGTTAATCATTCCCAAACAAATGATGGTAATTAATGTACCAAAAAACTTTGCATTTTTCCAGACCCTTTTTATTGAGCTTCTCTCCGTATTTCCTTCTTGGTGCTCACCGTTCTAAGGAAAGAAGTGATCAGACGAGGTCCCAGGCTGTGACGAGTTCATTCTCGGACGATAGCCGGAATCACATGGCATCCCTTGATGTAGTAGATACCTGTTCTGTTGTCGTATTTCTTCGCCATAATGGGCATTGTATGGGAGTGAGCGTGGGTTCCATTGTTGTTGTGGATAAATATTCTGATGTTGTCTATCTTTGCAATAATGTGCCTTGTATGCTAACGATTGCCTAATTTGTGTGTTTGTGTAAGATCCGTTACGTGATTGTCCGTCTTCTGTCGAACTAATGCGTTCAAAAATAGATCGACCAGCTAAAAATTCACTCATTACATTCTTCACATTAACCTTTTCTATTTCAGAATTGACAATTGATTCCATGCTAACAGTATTTGTTAGCAACCCTTTTAGGCCTAACTGTAATCCAAGTTTTTCCCAATCATGAGATTTAATGATCTCATTGGTTTCATTTATCCAGTTGATACACTCATTCCAACCCTTTTCTGAGTTGATAGTTCTAGCTGAATTGGACTTTGTTGAAAAAGGTTCCTCTATGTAAATAAATCCCAATTCATTTTTCTTTCTCTCGCGTTCTCCAGATCTAACTGATAGTGTTAATGCACTGTAATTGAATTTACCATAGAAGTTGAAAAATCCCATCAACATGTCAATGATTTCGTTGTTTGGTATGAATTTGTGTTTATCAGCAATCTCCATTTCTCTTGGAAGTTCACTCTCTTTAGTTCTTCCTTTCGATTTCCAAATGCCATTCTCTTGACTTAAATTCAGATTTTTTTTTGTTTCTCTCGCAGGTGGATGTAATTCTTGCGCCTCTTCAATAAGAAACGTTTCAGCTTCTCTCAATTCTTCCACCTTTAAATTCGGGATTCTATCGATTAATTCCTTAATTCTTGCCTTTCCCACTGCATTCTTTTCTACAAGAACTCTCTTCCTTTGCTGGAATTTTCTTACAGCTCTCAATGCATAAGCAGTTGCATATTTCAGTCTTTTCCATTGAGAAAAATTATTATAATTGGACAATACCGCTGGTTTCTCAATTATTTCCCTTTTGTCCCTTTTGTCAATCTCTCTTGTAATCATGCTTAGCGAAATAACTTCAGTTATTTCACTTGGTTTCCAATTGACTGGATCAAATACCACACTAGACTGAGGCCACTCGCTTCTATCTGATTTGAACATTGGTGGACCCTTCCACCACAATTCTGAATTCAATAATTCATCAACTTCGGCTCCGCGCGATGCGATGTCTGCAGGATTTGATTTTCCATCGATATGACTCACTTTAAATTCTCTTATAGTACTCAATCTGTTTCTGATAAATCTGTCCTTTTCCTTATTAGATTTCAATAAATCTACTACATCTTTAGCGTCGGTCCAAATTTGGCAAGAATCGATTTTAACCTCCTTTTCTAATTCTCTCTTGACAAACGTCAAGTACTTACAGCATAACTTGGTTGCATGTAATTCTGCACTGGGGGGTTTCTTCCTTTTTTCGGGTAAGTTAGTGGGCATGATTAGACTGCGAGCAAAGATTAGATTCGATTCTAATTTTCCGCTTTCTTTAGGGTCTGTCCCACAATTATATTACCACCCCTCCCTTCCTCGTGTTCACATACTCCCAGTGCACCAGAGAAGCTGAAATTTGG
>VAHH01000466.1:0-29996 GCA_013357305.1 Radopholus similis | reverse complement strand
TGCTCACGCCACAATTCCCCTTCAGTGAAAAACACCTATGAGGATAAATTATTATTTATTAATTATTAATAGGGAACGGATTTATATGCACTGAAAATAGCAAAATATGCGCATATATATGCACTAAAAAATGCCAAAATATGCAGTGAAAATCCCAAATTATGCCATTAAATATGCAAATTAAAAAATAGCTCTAAATAGGACAAAAATTTATTCAAAATGTTAAAACCAACGTCTGAAATTCATTCTCGTTTCTCACAGTTGCAAAAAAGGTATTTTTCCAAGTTTTCCGAGGTTAATCACGTTCGGTTATCCCCAGAAATTTAGATATATGTACCTAAGACAATGTCGCTCTCGTCTAATTCAATTCTAACACATTTAAGATTTAACTCACCACTGGCACTTCGCCCATCCACATTGTGTAAACGTCGCCGTATTTGCGGCGCCATTCCAGCACACAGTCTTCAGGTCGTGGCGCGCGCACCAATGTGTGCATATTGCCTACCAGCGGCAGAGAAGTGGGACCTGAAGCGAAAATCAATCTTTTGAGTGACGACGTTTGGGTGATTTGAAGAACTATTGCTCCATCAAGAGTTTTGTCCGTTTTACCTGGAGGAAGTTTACGCCTTTTGTAATAGAAGTTGAAGAAAACAGCCGAAACAACGAGCAAATTGAACAGGACAAAGAGAAGGCAGAACATTTCGGTTTATTGTTTTAGTGCCCTTTTCGCCAACTCCCTCCCATTTAAACACCGGTCAATTGTAGTCTCGATTTATGTTCGGACTACTTTGTGGAGAGACAAAACGATAACGGACAAAATTGATCAGTATGACTGATAGGTAACAAGAACAGCAAATATTTGGATTGTTTTTAAACACCAAAACTGGTAAAAGATTAGTTGGGAGCACTATTTTTGTTGGAGAAATTACAAATTAGATCAAAAAATTAAAAACAACATGCTTTTTTCTTCAATCAATCCCAATTGCGGTTGGTTGAAATTGCAAAATAAGCGCACAAAAATCGTAGCCATCATCAGAACTCAGAAGTTGACGAGCTTGCAATTTTTGGTTTTGTGGTCCTTGCCACTGTTCAGGTCCAACTCAATTCTCATGTCGCGATGGGCACAGCTGTACTTGCACTTCTTCAGGTCGATAAACACGAACTTGCATTGCTAGAAGTGATTTTGGAAGCATTCAAAGAATTGAATAGCCCCCACATTGTGCGGCAGTCGCTCGGGATGTTGGAGCTCCGGGAAGTTGCAAATGTCGAGGACCAACAGGTACGGGTGGATGCCGCCAATCTCCCATTGCGAGCCGGACATGTCGAAGGAGCCGTACACGTTGGTCCCTCAAAAGAAATCAGATGCCATTTTGAGAGTCCAAAGAGTGCCCCCTCCAGTGGCCTGTTCAACTCCTGGGCTGGCCCAGCATTGAAACATAACTTTGGAAGAATGGAGCTTGTAAATTTATTTCCATTTCTGGAGCCTATAATGTTCTCCATCGAATGGTATATTCAGCTTCTGACACGCTCATTTTTGGCCAAGTTATGATTATGACAAAAGTTCTGAAAAAAGCATCATTTCTGAAGTTTATTTTGACCATAACTTGGCCAAAATGGATCAATCGAAATGCGTTTTTGGTTTATTTGTTTGCTATTCAATGCTCCATCTAATGACATTAATATTAAGTCGCCAGCTCCTTTCCTTCCGGAGTTATGACTATCATTGCCCGGAATGGGCGTATGCACCACACACTACAGCTCTATTCAATCACTGGGATCTCTTCCTAGCTCAATCCATTGTCCAGTCAATGATCGTCATAATCACTCGAACCGAAACGACCAATATGCCTGTTTAATTCACATACTTGTTCTGGCCATGGTGTCGTCGCTTAACGGGTCCTTCTCCATGAGTAGTACCGGCACTCCGGCCATTGGCACGGCGGTCCCATTGCTCGCACAGAGCACACTTCCCGACACCTTGACGTCGGTGGCCCAGCCATCAAAGAGTGCAACAGAAGACTGGGGAAGAAGGGCAGCCATAAAGAGAACCGCGAAGAGATGGAAGAAGCACGTCATTTTCTCACGTTGTAGGGTTTGAATCGAAAATGGAATGGCTGAAGATTATGATTTATGAGGAAAGCGATTTGGAAGAAGGCTGGCGATAAAAAATAAAATATATTACGAAGAATTTACGAAGCCATTAAAAGTTAAAAGCCCTTTTATTAGAAATAAAAATAATTTATTCCAACGTCAACCCATCAAAATTCAACACTAGATATTAATGCGTTTTAAAAAAATTAATGGCATTAGTACGAAGTGGGGACTGGGAACATGTAATTAGAAAGAGAAGAGGATAAAACAAAAAACCCAACAAAAAATGACACGGCACTATGGCCGGAGCGTAAGCTCCCGCAATATTCGTATAATTAAGTTATCTGAAATCCCACTTCCTTGTCCTTCTCGCTTCTTAATTGCTTATTGCACACTAACTTTCCGCAAATAGCATTTGCGGGACAATTTAATATTAAAAAGACGAAAACAAATCATCTGGGTTAGGCTTTCGCATCTGCTCAATGGAATAAGCGAGTAAGTCAACAAGTGCTTTCAGCTGCTACCTTAATTTGGAGTCCACAAGTCCACACCCACCTTGCATTTCGCGCACAAGTCAGGTCAGCTTCAGCAGCGACAGGAACATTCGGAGTGACAAATTCAGCAGGCCAGCTAGAGCTAGTAGTCTTTGGGGTCAATGTTTGATTAATTATTATAGGTTCATGATTAATCCGCCGATTGGTAGCAAATTTGCTAACAGCCCATATTTGCTTAGCATTTTTGTTCACAATCTTAGCATAAATTTGTTAATAGATAACAGACCATGTTTGCTATGTTTGCTAACAAATTTTGGATGTTGTTTTGAAGGTTTTCAGTGTCAGATTCTGATTCCCAGATGCTGCTTATTTATTCATTTTTCTGACTTTATCGTCTGGCATTTGGCGTTCGCCTCACATTAGAATTTCGCGCAAGATGGAGAAGAATAATTCCTCTCCAGAAATGGCGGTAAGACATCAGAATTAACGGTTATTTTTTAAATGTCCTAACTCAAAGATTTTCCTGGCCTACAAGGATGCCCCTGCTGGCTGCTGGCCGCTGGTGTTGAACGCGGCCATTTTGAACGCAATCGGAACAGCCGGGATCGCCATGAATGCGGGCGTCATTTGGACGACGTGGAAGAATAGGAAGTAGGCAAATTTTTTAAGCTTTCATTCCAATGATCAATTATGGCCAAATTCATATTATTGACGAGTGAACTTCCAATTCTTCCAATTACCAAGTCCAAAAGTTTACATTCCAAGTGTGACTCGTTGGTTACCCGACATTTGAGCATATTTTGAGGGAAAAAAATTATCAATTTTACGGCTCTATGCTTAAGCTAAGCTAAGGACCAGAAAGCGTTTTAGCCTAGATCTAGGCAAACATAGATAGCTTAGCTTAAGCTTAGTACCTAGAAAACTTAGCTTTATAAGCCTAACACCTAACAAATCAAATGTCGTTGAGCAGACTCATTGCCCAACTTTAGGGGACAGCTGAATGGTACTGCCAACTTTCTGTTGGCGTTGTGCTCTTTTGTGGAGCTGCTCCACCAATTGGGCAATTTCCTGTTCGCGTGGACCGCATTCTCTGGCCGCTACTTCATCGACTACCAGACTGCCGTGAGCATCCTGATGCTGCCCATTTTCGGCATTTGGGCCACTCCCCTCGTGGTGGCGTTGATCGCGCTGGACCGCATGCTGATTGTGCTGTTCCCCCTCGGCGCTGACGCATTTCTTCGACCTGGACCAGTTCTGTTGAGCGCAATCACTGTGTTCTGCACACTGGCGCCCGCCTACTTCATGGCGGCATTCTTCCAATCCATTGCTCACACACCAAATCTGCAAGTGACTGGGCTGATGCGCTTTCTGTTCCAGGCAAGCAAAAGAACATTTCGCCAAAGTTTAAAATTTTTCAAGGGAAAGGTGGAAAATGCCTACGCGGACTACTCCATCGGGCTGAACTTGGCCACCATGGTGTGCTATGCGGTCATCGGTGTGGCAATCCGGTGCAAAAAGAGCGTTGGCGAAGGCGAGAATGCAGTGCATGAGCGCCATCGTCGCATTTTCCGCTCGCTGCTCTTCATCGTTGTGGTCAATGTGGGCGCCTATGTTGTGGTGGTGTGCCACTACTTCTTCGTCATTCCTCGCATCGCCGGCTCGCCAGTGCTCGAGTACTTCTCGCTGATCCCGGTCGGTTCGTTCGTCAACATCAGTGCCGCCTCCAATGGGCCCATTCTGTACTGGACCAGGTAAACGAGAGGGACAAGGGGACTAATTGAAGGAGTTCGGAGCTTCGGAGTGATGGAAGAATTTGACGAGCAACATCTTTATCATGGTTAAGCCAAAATTTGAACAAGATGCAATTGGAAAGCCAAAAGAGTGCTAAATCCATTGACCTATTCAGCTCCCAGCTGGCCCAGCAATTGGCCGAGCTATGGGCAAATGTTGAAAAATCGGAGATTTCCTTAATTTATTGGCCATAAAAAGTTGTACCAATCAATTTCACCCTGAATGTCATTTTGGAGCACATCTATAGCTATTTATCCAATCACTTTTGGGATATCTCATCCTGCTAACTTAAGCCGAGTTATGGCTCGTCAAATCACTGTCGCTCAGATGGAATGAATCGCCACTCATTTGTCTTTTCCGTTTCAGTTCGGAGTACAGACAGGCTTTCCAGAAGGAAATCGGTCTCCTCAAAAAGTTGCTCTGCTTCCACTCCCACCAGCACCAGATACATCCGCTCTCAGTCGTGGAACAGGGAATGGTTTCATCGGCTGCTGCACCAAGTTGAATTGGGACGGACGGACTAATAATCAATTTCAATTCTCAAGTTCTCAACCCATTTTATTTGGAACTGAATCATTTGTTTTGTCTATTTCAATTCTCGGTACTTGGAGAGTTTGGTATCCCCCCTCAGAATTCGCTGATTTTCACATATATGGGGTATTTTTGGGTGCTAATCACGATTCCGGTGTCGGTTTCTCAACAATCAACATATTTGGACATGAATTGTGTATTTTTTGGGGCTTACATATTTCCAAAAAAAATTGGGAGTGGCGTCGCTGTCTCCAACCAGAATACAATCGCCCGCCGTCCGTGGTTGGATCCATTTCCAAGCACTTCCCGCTCATGACTCATGACCAAGACGAGGTCCACCGCCGGGGTTCCTCCCCCACCTCCGTGATTTGGCGACGAGCGGGCGAGAAACGGCGACAGCGACAGCCACCCGCTCGCTCTCGACCGGCGGCGGCGCTTATATAAAGAGCGAAATTCGACGGCGAGCATTTGGACGGGGAGCAGCCTGCTGACAGAAATATTGCTCACGCCGCTCGGCTGCCTCTCGCCCTCCTTCTCTCTCGCTTTTATGCATGGCTACGCCACGTCCCGGTTTCTTCTGAGGAAAGAGGCTAACGATTGATAAAGTCAGCAGAGAACAGATGCATGTAGCTTTGATAGCTTTGAACAAGCAACTAGTGATCACAAAGATATAGAAAACTTTTAACTTTTAAGGCTTCAAAAGGTCATGGAAAAAATAAATTTCATTACTAGTTAAATTATGTTTCAAAATCTCCTCCTCGCTGGGATGGGCGTGTGCGACTTAGGTATGCAAATTCTCCCACAAGGCATCATCAGTTCACTTCTGTTCATCTTGATGTGTTGAAAGATTTGGCGTTGAATGCATTCTCGCATAAATAGCAAAAAGAAATAAAATAAATACTAATGTAAAATATCAAATCAGCTTCATTGTCACGCGACGGTTGATAACTGCGAAAATAATAAATAATACATTTCGCTCCTCGTGACACCTGAAATCATTTGACATTTTCGTATCTTGGCAGTCTGAGCGAAGAAAAATAATGAGAATGGCCGGCGGGAATTTTTGTATTACAATTAAAGTGCAAACCGAGATGGCGTCATGCACGCACACATTATTCAAGTAGTTTGAATCTGTGTAATGATTACACGCTTTTATTCGTACTTCTCGTTCTTCATTTTCTTTCGTTTTTCAAATTTATCAAACAAATGATTTTTTCATATGTAGCTGAAACTCAACTTCAGATCTACGCATAAATTTCTCCATGCAAAATCAAAGCATTGCTCCCGGCAATTTGGCGGTGATTTTGTTAAACAATCGCCATCAAAAGGATTCCATTTTTCATTCAATATTCCAGCTATTCCAAGCCTACAACGATGTGTGGCCATGCTGGCCACTGATTGGAATGGCTCTCCTTCACAATGCAGTCACTGGGCCCGGAATGGCGATGAATTTGTGCGTGATATGGGTCACAATGAAGACGAGGTTGCGCAAAATTTTCAAAAAAAGGACCATTATTTGTCAACAAATTTAACTCTTTAATTTTTAAGCTAAGTTTTAGGCTTAGCTAAACTAGCCTAGATATTAAGCTTAGACCAAACAGGCTTAGGCTTAAGAATGGTCTTATTTTGAGCAAAATGAATTATTTTTGTTGGCAAAAAATTGACGTCCAAACTCCAAACCTTTCCTGCATCAATCAATCCACAGTTCGTTGCGCGGCACCACCAATTTGTTGCTGGCACTCTACTCATTCTTCGAGATGCTCAACGAGGCTGGCAATCTGCTCTGTTTGTGGACCACGATTTCGCGCGAACATTTTATCGACTATGCGCTTGCGCTCAAACTGTTGTGCGTCCCTTTCTTCGGCCTTTACGCCTCAACCACGACAATGGTGTTAATTGGGCTGGACCGCTTGGTGGCCATTTTCTTCCCGTTCAAATACAAATCAATGTATCGCCGCACCGTTTATTTGGGCGTCACGTGCACAATTTCTGCACTCTACGCATTCACAACATTGGCATTTAAATTTGCTGCCGCTGTTCAAGCCAGCGCATTGAAAGTGTCCGGCTTCACCGGCGACATGAGTCCAGTTTGTGGATCAAAATTTGCACAACAATTTTATTCCCTTTAAATTCAGCCGAATTTAATGCCGATAGCCTTCAGCTATGCTGCACTTTTCCTATACGGGACAACAGTCGCATTTTATCTGCTGATCGGCGCCAAAATGTGTTTGAGAAAACAAGGTACCCAGAAAGAGAGCGGAGAAACAAAAGTTATCGGAAGTGACAACAAAGAAATAAAAGAGGAATGAATAATAAAGGGTTGCGATTTCAGACAAGATTAATCACCTCGAAAAAGGGGGTTTAAAACGCCGTAATATTTGGCGCCAAAATTGGAGTAAATGCTGTAATTTTCTATACCCAAAAATTCCGCAACCTTCACAATTCCTGCAATCGTTCGCTCTACGGAATATAAAGCCATTGGTGAAGTCAGTCTAGGGAATTCATGTGAGTGAAGTCAGTTGTTCTCGGTCTCCTCTGCTCCTATTTTTACTTTCCAATTTTCGGATCCAATTTCAGTGTCGGAAGATGACGACGGTGGAATTCAGCGCCGTTTGTTGCGCACCCTGTTCTGCATCATCATATTCAACATTGGCGGTTATCTGTTGACATTTGTGTACAAAATTTGGATTTCTCCGCACATTGTTTCGCCACTGAACAATTGGTACCTGTACCAGGTGTGCTGCTTCATTCTGAACATGAGTGGCGCTTCCAACATGCCAATTCTGTATTTGACGAGGTTAGTCGGAGGAAAAATACACTTTTTCGACCGTTAAAACCTTGAAACATTTAGCACAGAGTATCGTACTGCATTTTGTGTTGAAATTGGCAATTTGTTCAATCAACGCGAATCCAACAGCATCAACCCGACAAACACCACACACATACTACAGCGACAAGAACACCATCGACCAGGGGCACAGCCACAGCATGCATGGCACATTGAAGAATGAAACATCGTTTGAAGTGTAGGCATGAGAAACGGACGGTGTCCGGACAAGCGGGCCCCAAATATGAAATTTTAAATAAACTTGGCTACAATTTAGGCTTTGAAATAGGCTTAAGCCTTAGGCTTAGTAGGCATAGCCTCTCTTTTCTGAAATCAAAAAAATTAACATTTGGAGCCCAATTGTTCGGCACTCGAAAAAGACGGTTTTTGTAACCACACCAACTTGTTTGGCATGTGGCAGCGTAAAAATTCGGTTTTGTGAATTTTTTTCAAATTTCAAAATATGCAAAATTTGGGCTCAACTTTATTGTCTTTTTGTCCGAAGAAGCATGTCAGAAATTGAAATTGCAAAGCGCCTTTATTCTTTTCCTCTTCTGCTCGAATTGTGTACAAAATTTGGGCCCAACTTTCTGCGCTGTTTTTGCCCTGTTTTTGTGCCATTCTTCGCTCTGTGCCTCACACACAATTTTGCGGTGCCCAGGGAATTGGGGGCTGAGGCGATGCCGTCGCCGAAATCAAGGAGTTGGCGCTCCAAATTGGATTAAGCCATTCTTCGCCGCTTCAGGGGGCGACTGCTGCTGGCGCTGGTGGTGAAGAGGGATGGGATGTGAAGAGAAGAAACGTTTATTGGATTTGCCACATTTTAGGCGGCCGAAAGGACCAGCTAAAGGAGGGGACCTTTTGACTGGGCGCCAGAGCGCAAAAAGCACCAGAAGCGGCGGCCAAAAGGCACCACGGGGACAAGGAAGAGGAAGAAGCGGAAAAGCGGCGGCCAAACAGGCACATGAAAGGACATGAAAGGGCACACATCTGGGGTGCCCGTCCGGCAGCCACCTAGCCGCCCAAAGAGATTTTGTCTGTCCTCTCGGCCACAGCCCGTTGCCCCCCCCCCTCCCCCCATTGTGCTGTTGCTGCGATGCAGAAGCCATTTTGGGGGTGGACTTGACGAGCGCTATTTCATTAGACAAAAACTATCAAAATTTAAAATGTTCGTTACCTATTTTAACAAAGCAAAGTTAGTTCTTATTTAATTTTATAGCATTGCTTTTTTGGTCAAATATGGCAAATTTTTTGATAAACTATGGAGTGAGTGGCTTGATCAATCGAGTCTAAATTTTTTTCTCAAATAGCCCCGAGTACTTAGCTATAAACGATACCAAGATCGCCCCAAGTATTAGCCATCAAATGAAACCAAGATCGCATTGCTTGGAATGCTATTTTATTAACGCTCATTTTGATTTTTTTGACTAACTCAACACCGAAGAAATGGAGAGATTTTGCCAACGAGTTTGGCTTGTTGCCTTTTGGGCCCCGCCGCAGTTCAAATGTTTGGCCTGGAAACGGGGCAACGAAGCGAAGAAGCAGCAAAAGGAAGCAAGCGTCCGTCCGTATCCGCACTGGCCACCCCCGCCTCCCCCCTCCTTTTGCTGCTAGTCGCTTTTGTCTTTTTAACGCCCACAAATTGGTCCTTTGGCCGCCGCCTCGTGACGGCGGCCGACCTCGAACGGAAATGGGAGCGAATGCCCCGCTCTTGAACCACTCACACCACTCGATACTTTAGTTAAAGTGTTTGACTTGCGTCCTGGTTTCGCAATTCAAGATTTGTGCGGATTCAAGAAATTAGCCCAAAAAAGTTTCAAAAATTTCAATTCCTTCAAAGTTCAAATTCGCTCCCTGGTGGCCCAGCAATTGGCCGAGTTATGGCCAAATGTTTGCGCAAATCGGGCATTTTCCCCGTTTTGGGTCCAATACCAAGCAAAAACTGGATCAATCAATTCCATCTAAATGCCATTTTGTAGCGTATCAACAGCTCTATCCAATCACTTTTGAGATCTCCTTTCTAGTTCAATCCATTGCCAAGTTATGGTGGATTGTCAAATTGCTGTGCCATCCAAACGACATGTATCGTCGTCGAAATGACAACTTTTTTGGCCGCAAGAGTGTGTGACCATTGTGTGTTGACTTATGGGGTTATGCGTTATGTGGTAGGGGGCAAGGGGACGCAATAAACTAAACGCTCGAGACTTCTCCTCCGCCCTTGCCCTTTTGCGGTGGAAGATTGAGTTCCCAGATAGAGGAGAGAGGCGCTTGTCCTGTGTGTCCTTTTGCCCCCATTTCGGTGTCTGTGCCCCCTCTCAACGGCCAGATAATTTTCACATCCGCCGCTTCAGCTCTGTCTCTGTCCATTTGTCAAAATGTGCTGTGCATCCATCTCCAATTGCGGCTCACAAAATGTGTGTTGCGCCCTTTGCCAATTGCGCTTTCGCTTGGGGCGCTAATAATGGCGCCCAAAAAATTAATTAATGTGCGGGTGCCATTATTGTTGCGTTTTATGCGCTTCAAATGTTGCATTCTGTGCTGCGCGATTAAAAAGAATCCATTTTAGGGCATTCCTCTGTGAGTACAGTATTTTTTATTTTCGAAGAATGTGCCGTCGGCTGCCCAATTCTCGACGCCGAAAAATAAACAAAAAATGTTCGGATGCGAAAAAATCAACTTTTCCGCCGCCAAATTCCCCACTTCATTTACGCTTTCCATTCTGCCTTTAATTTCCTCCAAACGATGCATTTTTTGCTATTTTCATTTGCCCAAAAGTATTTTTTCGGCACAATTCTGAAACGTTTGTCTGTGTTTGCCCGACGGATTTGAGTCTTCTCCAATGGGCATTTTGCAACAAAATACTTCTTCCACTGTCTCATTTTTATTCCCAAAGTGTCTTTATTTCAATCGACGCCAAATATAGGCATTTTCAATGTTTCATAAAATTAAAATTTTAACAGTGTTTCAGCCCAGCATTTTCAAGTCTGTCGGGGGTAAATTCATTTAGGAGTCAAGAACTTTATGGCTAGCAAAAGTGAGATCCAAAAATGATTGGATAAAGCAACAGCCAATTGCTGGTCTAGCTAGGAGCTGAACAAGCCACTGGATGGGCAATCTTTGGGCCTCAAAATGGCATCTGAATCATTTTTAGCTTAAACCATGACTTAGTATAGCCCTTCAAAACAAGTCGCTTAACATTCGAACACATGTTTTGTCTCTTTTGGCACTTCTCTTCCTCCGTTTACCCTCCTTTTTATGCCAACATGGCCTTTCCCTTGTCCGGCCCATTGGTATGTAATTTATGCGCCATAATTGCCTTAGCTCACTTCCCCAAACACAACATGCCAGGAGGCTCAGCGCCAACTGGCAGACCCCGACTCCACTTAAATTTCACTGTGCCGCCATTAATCGGCGCAAAAATAGCGCACACAAGCATGACCAAAACGCATATTTCACAAAGCTTTTGGCGGCAGTTAGTTACTCTAATTTTTTTTATTTTTTGGCATTTTGCCTTTCTGGACATTTTTGTCGTACTAGTGCCTGGTGCACATTCGCCTTTTTCGGCCTTCGCGGTCAGGTATGCCCTTTTTTGTGCTGCGCCAATTGGCTTTTGCGTCAGTTGAGGGTGCAAGGGGCCGCTCACACAAATTTATATTTCCACCCCCTACTCGTGTGTGCCGCGCCAAAATTGAATTGCGCCCCGTTTTGCGGAAATTGTCGCGCCTCACAGCCGTTGGTTGAGAGGCGGAACCCTGCCCCTTTTGAGCGCGGAGCACTTGAATGGGCCATTAGCCGGATTTTGTGGCGCGCGCTCACGGCGGCAATTGTTTCGCACCAAATCTCGCGGCGCAAATCTCATTTTGTGCCGCCGCCCACAGGGAGGCGCACTCGGCAAACAACAGCAGGCCGCCGCCGCACGACGCGACAATGCCACAAATGTGCTGCGCCAATTGCGCTGCTTCTGCCGCCGCTGCTGTTGCTGCCTTTGAGGCTCCGAAAATGTCGTCGTTCCCGTCCGCCGCCGCTCCGCGCCCAAATGAACTGCTGCCGTTGGCCACCCAACAGCCCTAGAGTCCTCGCTTCGCCGCTACAACAAAAGCATCATCATTCGTCATCATTGACTTCAACCACTACTTCTGAGCTTCTGAGCACGCACTGTGCAGTGTTCACAACGCATTCCCTTGGTGCCAGTGTTCTGTGCCGTGCAATCGTTTAGATCACGCCAAGCGCCGGTCGCCCATGCTAAGGGTGGGGATAGAGGCAAATGCCAACTCATTTTGAGCAAAAAGTTTTGTCTTATACACCACGATGATAAGTGATAAGACGTGTCAAACAAAATGCCAACCAATAAGTCCACATAAGACATAAGGACATTGCGATTGCGTAGTGAAGGACTGTCGTTGTGCAAGTCAATTTTGGTGAAGTGGGGAAGGGGAATGAGGAGCACAAACAAAAAGGGGAGGAACGAAATTATTCATCGTTTGCCCTTTGTCCAGCCAAAAAAGGCAACAGACGAGCGAAACGTCCGTCCCTGGAAAACGCTTTTTACACGCTTTATGCCCAATCATAATTGGAAATAATTTTGCGGCATGGCGGCACTTTATTTCCGCATTCAAAACACAAAAATGGCTCTGACCACTTTGGACAAGTTATATGACACATATCAAATATTGTTCTCGTCGCGATTTCTTGAATTAGATGAGCCATCCCGGATGGGTGATCGTGTCGTTTCTGACGGAACTGCTCGGCTCTTACGGCGGATTCGGCAAACTGCCGCCCTCGCACAATCCGGCACATCCGCGCCCATCGTGCGCCAACGACACGGAGGTGATCGACAACCTGCTCAAGGACTCCTACAACAAGGTGGACACAGAAAAAAGAAAAAATGCCAACAATGAATTAAATATCGACATTATATCCCACTATTGATTTTGCATGGCCCCGATCCGGACCATTCCAAATGCAAATGTAAAACCATGATTTGCACTTTTAATGGACGAGTGCCCCTTTTTCACGTTATTGACGAGTTGGGGATTAACGTAAACATATCTCATGCTTTCAGCATTACATCCCCTCGTATCCGGTGCACGTGCGCGTGGACATGTGGGTTCAAGAAGTGACTGCCGTAAGCGAACTCACGCAGGACTTTGAAATAGGCAAGAAACAGACACTTGGACAAGCAATTGAAATTATTAAACCACTCTTTTCTGCCCAGATTTGTACATCAACGAATTCTGGGAGGATCCGGCACTCACATTCGACTACATGGTTATTCAGAGAAACGCATTGATTTGAAAATTTGAATGTTCAGAATCCGTGCAAAACGAACATTTCGTTCGATGACAAAGTGCTGCAGAAGCTCTGGATCCCGAACACGTGCTTCATCAACTCGAAGATGGCCCAGATCCATGAGAGCCCGTTCCGGAACATTTTCCTCATGATCTTCGCCAACTCGACCATTTGGACAAACTACCGCATGAAGGTCACCGGTCCATGCGATATGAACCTAAAGAGGTAACTGCATCAAATAAAAGTGGAAATCAAGCCATCAGCTTTACCTGATTCTGAACAGTCTTTCTGTGCCAATCGGAGAGGGAGCTGTACGAGTACTCAGTACTCCTATTGACTGTTGCATTCCAACTCGCTCTTTATCTATCTTGTTTCACATATTTGCCCGTTCATTAGGTTGGAGTAAAATTTTTGCATCTTCAGGTTCCCGTTTGACCAGCAAAAGTGTTTTCTGACGTTCGAGTCGTTCAACTACAACATTGGCGAGGTGCGCATGGAATGGAATCAGCCATATCCAGGTTTGCATGAGCCGTTCCATTTAACCAGTGATTGATTGCAGTGATGTTGCTCAAGCAAATCGAGTTGCCCGACTTTGTGCTCATCAATTTCAGTGTGATCGCCATCGAACAGGTCTTCCAATTCTTATCGACTTCAGACTTCTTTTCCAGTTATCTTATGGGCTCCAGCAATAACTTTTTATTCTAAAAATTGCTATAGCATGAGATAGTTTGTTTTGCTCAGTGCTTTGAACTCGAGATCACCATCCTTCGAGTTCAAGCAGTACAAGACGATAGATTTTTGAAAACTCTACCAGTGTCCCAAATTAGTCCATTACGCATTTATACCAATTTTCCCGCAACTTGTCTAGATTCTTTGTTCCTTATCCAGATTTATCCAGCCGGCTGGTGGGATGAACTGACTGTGGCTTTTGTGTTCAAACGACGCTACGGCTGGTACATCCTGCAAGGCAAACATGATTCGTCATTTTTCCTTTAATTTCCCTATTCCTTTTAGGCTACATTCCAACGTGAGGAAAATTTTCTCTTCTGCTTCAATTGTTAGTTTTTCTTGTCACAGATATGTGACCATTTTCATCTCGTGGATCTCCTTCTACCTCGGATCCAGGTAAACAATGGATGCAAACAACATGAATGAAACTGGGGGATTCAGAGCAATTCCCGCTCGGACCATGCTGGGCGTAAACTCGTTGCTTGGTTTGGTGCTTTCGTTTTAAAAATTGAATCCAACTGTTTTGCAAATTCAGCGATGACATTCCAGTTCGGCAACATCATTCGGTAGGCGATTAATTAGCAATGCAATGGGAAATTAATTTGCAAAAAATGCTAGGAATTTGCCGCGTGTCTCCTACATCAAGGCGATCGACGTGTGGATGCTGTCCGGGATGATGTTCATCTTTCTGTCGCTGCTCGAGTTGGCCGTGGTCGGGTTCATGTCGCGCAACGAGGGCTCGGGACCGCGTCGCCAGGGCGGCAGCACCAGCATGCGAGGACGTCGACGCAGCGGAGGAAGATTGGGCGGCGAGGAGATGGCCTGGAAAGAGATGCCCAGCCCACGCATTGGACTCAAACAGGCAAGAAGAATTCATTCATATTGAGACTCTGGACAAAAAATTGATTGGCCAGTAACCGATTTGGATTTTGTATAAGATGATGATTGGATTAGCTTTGAGAGGTAAAATAGATTTCGAGCAGTACACGAGTTGATGATTTGGCTTTAATTAGCTTTTTGATTGTGTTAGCTATTCTTGGATTGTTTATAGAATGTTGACAATTGTAGAATTGTACTAGTTGTTGCACACATTTGTCAATATAGACATCGGGAGAATAAGCCTTAAGCCGGAACGGAGAGTGAGGCATCAACCCAGTTAATCCCATAGCCAACATTGATTTTTTCTCATCTCAAAAGTAATGCCTTTGCTTAGGCTAAAAAACTACTTGGCTATTCTTTGGGCTTAGACGCAAAGTTAAGCTTAAGCTTGCCTTTGCTACTCTAATTAACGGTGTCTAACTGGGTGATGACTAACTTGGAGTTACTGTGAAAATGTTCATTGACTTGTTCGTTCAGTTCTGGGTGGACCGCCAGAGCACGCTGGTGAATCGCAATGTCGTCAACAACGGACAGCAACAGAACAACAACGTCAACAATGAGCAGCAGCAGCAACAGTCTGGGATGGAGCTGCCCGGCGAGATCATCAGCAGCTTCAAGCGGCGCACGTCACGCGGCTCTTCACCATGCAGCTCTCCGCACCAGCCGCCGTCGCATCTGGCCGACTTCAGGCAGGGAACCAAAGATAAATTACCCCGCGGATCAAATTTTAACAAATTGAAGACTCCCACCCAAAACTCACTGTTGTTCTCCCCCACCGATCTCCGACCAAAGTGTTTGACATGTCATAACTTTGTCCAGATTGCTCAGATCAAGTTCGAGTAATATACTTTCGGGGTAATTTAACGTAAACTGGCCGCGGGGTAATTTATCGCGGGGTAATGGATATGTCCCCCTTCAGGCACCACACCGGCATGATGGACCCGCACCACCACTCGATCATGGGCGGCGCTGCGCACTTCCCCTCGGTGGCGAGCATGGACGACGATCCGCCGCCACTGCTGCGAATGGCCGCAGCGACGCCAGCACCGCCGCCACTGTTGGACGTGAGCCGGACGCGCGAGCACAGCGCCCGTCGAGGGCCGGCACAGTACGTGCGCGGCTGTTGGCGCGCAATTAAGTCGATCACGCCCGAACAGGTGGACAAGTACAGGTGAGAACGGGGCGGGCACTCCAAAGGCAGAGGGGGGGGGGGTGTACTCTCGAATCTCAGTCTCGAGGTCTTGTACTAGTCAAATGGTATTGAACTAGTCAAATGGTAAACTACCAAAGGCTACGCTAACCTATCTGAAAAAAAGTCGGATTTGACGAATGCGCTTATCATTTATATGATGTCTTTAAAATAAGCCTGATGTCAAAAATTCTATAGTACGTCATGTCATTTTTTCGAGCTCTCGAATATCGAGACACCATATTCGAATCCATGGAATGAAGGGGAAGTGGCTTTAAACGATAGTTCTAAATGTTCAGTGGGCTTTAGCTATTGCAATGTTGCACCATTTGTCTTACTTCCCTTGTTGTTTTGCAGTGCCATTTTCTTCCCGACCGCCTACTTCATCTTCAACTTTGGGTAAAAGTGCCCACGAGAAAATGTGTGGAAGTTGTTCTTCTCCCCCATTTTCAGCTATTGGGGCTACTACCTCAGCGAGTTGAGCTCGGTGGAGGAGGTGAACATCACTTGAACGCGCAAGTTGCGGAACACAGTGCGCACTCGCTGCCTCAATTGAGTCACTTGTTCACTTGATCACTTGACCGTTCGCACCAAAGCAATAACATTGAGCGTTTAGAATGTGCAGACCGTTTTGTTTGTTTCCCACAATTCCTATTCCTCCTTTGTTTTGCCATTCGAATAAAATGTGCCAATAAGATATAAAATGTTAAACTCCGATGGTCAGTGATCACCGTTGCGCTTCCGATTCCCCCATTTTCGGGCTTTTTGCCTCTCTTTCCTCAGCGATCTCTTTGTAACCGAGCGCTTCCCAGTCTTCCCTGGCCATCAATCCATTCTTCATGCGACACTCAAAGTAGTTGAACGCCTCCTCTCGACATTTAGTGTTAAGCCGCTTGTGCTCCTAAAGTGCGCATTTTGGCTTTTAAAGTTTTGGATTTCTTCCACTTAATATTCAAACTCACATGCATGCAAGTCAAGTACTTGAGTGTCTCCAGATGGCACGTCTTTTGGTAGTCGAGTGGAAATGAGCCCTTCAGCGGAGGCGTGATTGGCGCAATGCGTCCGTATGGACCGGCATGAGGTGTACCACTGCCAGAAGACATTTTTCGGTGCTGAAGAAAAATCGAGGATAAAAGAGTCAATTTTGTTTGTATCAAGTTAAAAAATTATTTGCTCTGATTTCCTTATAAATAAAACTATAAAAATAAAAGGCCTCTCACGTTTAATGTTTTGAAAATTGAAAGAACGAAAAAATGAGATGCAATGCGAAGGAACATCGAGAAACAACACTTTGGACATTCAAGGCCAAGAACAGAAACAATAAATAAATGATAAGCAGGCTCATAGTTTCCGCTCGAGCAACAGGGCGTCCGGTTCTGGGAGTCTCGCGTAGTAATTAGGACAGTGCATCACTTCCACAAAGTTGTGCCTTGCGTAGAAAGCGCGCGCCGACTCATTGCACGTCTGGCAGTGCAGAGACAATTTCTGTTGGGGAAAGTCAAAAAAAAGTTGGAAAAATAGAAGATATGTTTGAATTTTGTTTTGTCAAGACCTGGAAAAAATGGCCCATATACACCCATCCCCGTTATGCCGAAATTCTTGTCCATTTTTGGCCCATAGGTAACCCTTGTTCCATGGGCGGAGTAGATAAACAAAACTCCGAAAGAAATATCAAATTAAAATATTTTGAAAGTCTGACAGCTGGACTGAAGAAAGGAGTTTTGATTAAAAATACCTCGACATTGCCCCAGCGCTGGCACTGATCGAACAGATCGCGCAATAGCAAACTGGCCACCCCACGACGACGAAAAGAGGGCAGCACTCTGGAAGAAGGTTTTTATATGTATTTTCTATTTTCGCTGTTACGCTCACGAGAGTGTGAAAATGAGCACATTGAACGTTTTCTTCTTTGTCCCCTTCTTGGTCTGCTCACTCGCCGGAATTGGCTCTGCCATCACACTTATTGCACCGACCAACGCATTCGACTTGTAGTAGGCCATCTTTGTCCAGTAAGATGTAACTAAAAGTGTATTATTTATTATTATTTAGGTCTGAGTTTTTGCCAAATCTAAGATCTGTTTAATTTCTAGATTTTTATAGCAGACTAAGCGATCATTTGGTATCTAGTCTAGGGTCTCTATCTCTAGATCTGGAAGCTCTTCTATCATTCCGTTTCTAGTCATGTCCAATGGCGTTTTTGTCCGCTTTTAGCTAAGTTCATTTCCATAGGGAAGAATAAACTGCAGTAGAATTAGAGATTGTCTTTGGAATTAGGAAATCTCAATTTTTTAAAACAACCAAAATCGTCGTCCTCCTCCGATTCATCATCTTCATCTTCGCATTCCTCCATCGCGACTGTTCGCATCCACTCATCCAATCCATTGGACACCACCATGCGGTAGTGCGGTGAATTCTTGCCGCCGTAGTCCAGCGGTAAACATGCCGCGTTGAGCAGGACGAGCGGTTGCAAGTTATGTTTGCTGGGCGCAACCAGCTTCAACTCGTTGGATGCCGAAAACGAATGTGCGGGTTGGGCCTATAAAAATTGGCATTTTAAACTAAGGCATCAGACATACAAAAGTATTTATATTTTGTCCAGATTTTCTAAAATCTTTATCAGTTCTAACGATTTAACGTCTTGACAAGCAGTTCGACTTGCATTATAATTTATAAAACGAGCTTTTGCATTTCCGAAAATAAACTTTTGGGTTTTCTCGATATTTCGATGTTTTAAATGCAAACCTCTTCCATCTTATCCACTTCTCCATCGTTCCCTTCTTCATCCTCTTGCGCGATATCCACTCTTTCATTGTCCATATCCAGTTTGTCGACTATTACAGTTTGCGATTTGGCGTCAATTTGTCGATCGCTTTGCGACGCATTCCCATCGCTATTGTTGCTTTTCGCATCTCCCTGTTTGATTAACCACTTCAACAGCATACTAACTTGCAAAGCACTTTATGCTATGTAAATGAGTGGAAAAGAACGGCAAAATATTTTTTCTTCCAACAAAAACAATTTTTTTGCCAACAAAAAACAATTTTTTGCCAATTTTTTGCCAAATCTTCCATTTAGAATGTTTGTATCAACAAGTATTATAGCTCATTCGACGCGTCTCGACGATTCTAAATGATAGTTTTGGCAAGAAATTGTTTTTTGTTGGCAAAAAAATTGTTTTTGTTGGCAGAAAAAATTGACGTCCGAAAAGAACACTAAATGTTAAGTGATTTGTTGAAAATGAAATAACAAAAAACCGGCTTGAAAGCCAAATATTTCGGTAGAATCAATCCATTAGTTATATTTATCAATTATCATCAAATATGAACCCAATAAACATTGATGACCATACAATTCTATGTTCCTAAATAGTGAATGTGGATGCGCCTCTACTCTTTTGCCTTGTCCTTTTGTGTCTTCTCCGCTTCCAGTTTCTTCAGCACTTTTTCCTGGTAGACATTCCAACTTGGTTCTGGCATCACTCGCGATTCTTGGCTCTGCTCCCAATGGTTAAGCAATTTGTCCAATACAACACAAGCAGCTACAAGGCAGCCAGTCAACGCAGCGTCTATCTGGAGACGTCGCACCATTTTGCTGAAAAATGGAAGTTTTGGGATTAATAGCTAGACAACTTGAAATTGATACCCGAAAACCAATCAATCGTCGTTCAAATCGTCTGCACTGGATATCGGCGCGTACCACTCTTCGCCGTACCAGGCTCGCAAATCCGCCTGTTTTAGCTTCTGGCCGTGCAGTTGTCCGTGCGAAATGTTGTCCTCCACCCAGTAGTAGCCCGTCAAAATGGGCGTGAGAAAGCGATACTTGTTCAGTTGGTAGCGGAGCTCTTGATCTCTGCGCAGCCAAACGAAACTGCCGAAGCAAGCCGAAAGGGCGTAGATCTCGTAGCGGAAAGATCGGCTAATATAGCGGAGGCCTCGCACCAGTGGGTGATCGCTCATACACAACGGACTGAATTGACGAATATGATGAGAATTCTTCGAAAATGACGTTAAAAACTTAAAAAGTATACCACTGTCTCTGCTGATCGGTGTTCACTCTTCGCTAACAAATCCCTCTAGACCGAGCAGTTCTTTGTCAAGTTTGCGCTGTTTGCTTCCAAGGCGTTCACCCAACAGTGGCTCAAAGCGGTCCAAGAAATTGTAGTAGTTGTAGATGTATTTGGGGTTTCGTCTGTAGACAAAGCGTCTGATTGCCGGCGTGTAGTAGATTGCGGCGAGTCCAAGCGGGACGTCAATGATCGCGATTCCAAGAATATATACTTGTAGCGCGATTAATTTGGTCGAATTCATACAACCATAAAATAAGCGACTAAATTTAGTTTCACAAATTTGAAAATATAAATTCATGATATCAGATATCACATGTCAGGAAATACATGGTTAATTTGAAACGATTGAAAAATCGCAATAATACACGTTTATCCGAATTCATTTCTCATATATTTTTAAAAGTTAGACAAATGGCAATGTAAGATAAGGACTTAACGCTTAAGCTCTGTCAAGAAATATCCGTTTGCGAGATGCACTCCAACCCGAGGTCTTCTGAAGCTAATAGATATCGTTTTCATATCTGTATCGGCGCCAAAACGCGTCAAAGCTCGCCGGTTTGAAGTAACTGTCCTTATTCCACTTGAGCGGACGCTCTACATTGTGTGTCTGGCAAATTTCTTGCTAAAACGAGACATCGAATTTTTCGTCAAGTTGTCCACAACAACATCCCATACCAATATGAACTCGCACATCTGGTCAATGCGTACCATCCTGCGCTGTGCGGCCGCTTCGCTCCGGATCCGGCGCTGCATGGACACAATTCCGTAGGTCGGGTCGTTGTGGTTGAGCGCGTACATTGCGGTCACACTGGGCGGTTTCAGCACCACGTCAATGCCCAAATAGCCGAGCGCCTTTGGAGTCGAAAGCGCCGCCTTCCCTTCTTTGAATGCCTCTTCCACGGAGACTGTTTTGAACGTGTAATCGACGCGGCGCTGCGAAATAATCTGGCGCAGTCCGTCCGGCACATCCTTGTTCGCGTTGTGGTCACGGAACTTGTCCTTGGAGATTACGAATCCGCCCTGATGAACAATGCCTTTTAAAGCAACAGCCTTTTTCGCTTACATTGCATTTGGCCATTTCCAATGAAACGAGGTCGTCGTGTGAACCATCGTCCACCACCAACAAGTACTCCATACTTTCGAAATGCTGTAAAAGCTTACATTTGTAAATTTTTGTAAGGCATTTTGAATTAAAATGACCTCTAAAATAAAGTGGTTGTGCACTTCTAACGCATTGCTTTTCATATACGAATCGGGAATGATCATTTTGACGTCGAATCCAGCCCTGAGCAGTCGTCTGGCCAACAGAAGCAGTCCAATGGCATCACAATTCCTTGTGTTAGAAATGCATTTGATTAATTTACGTTTAATTGATAAATCAAAAGTACTTTTTGAGTCTTCCCCCATCAGAGTATTTGGTACAGGCGTACATCACATTTGCTGCATCAATGATCGCAAGTCGTTTGAGTGCAGTTAATTCCACTTGAAGTTCTGCCTCTATAAAAACAATTTTAATTAAAGCGGAAAGCACAAATGGTTTTAACTTACATACCTCCACAAGAGTCATCGGATGACATTTCCAACAAATCCCCTTCACCTTTTCCTACTTTGCCTTTGCCATTGCTTTGATGCTTACGCTGCATATCCACCGATTATTAAGAGAATGTTTGATGTCTTTAGTCTAATGATGTAATGATTGTCGATAAAAAATGCATAGATAATTGAAATTGTGTGAAACAAAAGCAAGATATAGCTATAGGTTAAACTAAAAAGTAAAAATGCTGAATTTAGCGTTAGCGGTTAGCGGCCGGCGCGGCCGGCGGTCGCTGGACTTTTGATTCATTATGCCAATTTGTTGGTCATTTTAATTTTTTAAATTTCTTTTTTCGAATTATTTTTTCTTTTATTAAGGTGCCTTGTCCGTCCAGATTTAGAGTGTCATACGCATAACTTATCTAATAGCAAACACATGAGCCAAGAGGTGAAAAAATGCAAATCCGAATTGTGAAAAATGAGTAAGTCTTCTTGATTTTATATTGCATTTTGCTCTTTTCTCGATGGTTCGTCCCCTTTTCAGAAATGGTTTTGCGGAATGGATGATGTTGGAGTTGCAAGGCACCTTGGAACTAGCTCATGGCGTACCGATGGACGGGCAACTTCTTGGGACACTTGAACACAAAGATGGCGGAGGTGCTCAGCTCACAATTGGCCATCAGTTGTTGGAAGGTCGCGTTGTTGAGCTCAAAAAACCATTTCTGGTGCTGAACCGTGCTGCATTGTGCCCTATTGAGCATCAGATTGGAGAAACGAATGAGGTAAACAGATAATGATGATTTGATGAAACATGGTCAGTACTCACCCAAAGTGCGTTTCGCATTTCGCGTGTTATAAGAATTTCTCAGTAACCATATTTTGTTCAGCCAAGCACTAGAGATCTGCGCTGTGAAGTGGTTGCTATCGTTCGACGTAAACTGCTCTTCAGTGACCGACCCAAACCAATTATTGGAACAACGACAAAGAGTTAGTTGATCGGTGGCGACGAACTACACACTTCTTACTTTTCAAATAATTTATTCTTCATTTGGAGTGCATTCATTTCATATCGACAAACAATTTTTATTGAGATTTGAATAAAAATGCAAAATATAAGTTCAAAGCATGTCCAATTTTATTTCGATTATTTTCAAAATGGGCTGACACTGACCAATCGAAGGCCTTCGAATCGCTTCTCCACTTCTTCGTCTCCGCCACTTTCGCGAATGATCTGCGCTCGCAAATGCGCACTGATCAAGTCGGCCGAGATGAAGATCTGCGCCAGACTGAACACCAACACTTAACAGAGAGTGGGATGAGGATGACGAGAACTTCGTGATTGGCAAATTCCCCGAGCTTACCGATGGCGAAGAAGAAGTTGGCATTGCCCGAACCGCTGATCACCCACATGCTCCACATGACCGGCGACAACACGAATGTGGCCAACAGAGCACAGCCCATCACAAGCCTCTGGCGTAGATCTTAAATAATTGATTTGGGCATTTTGAGTTATATCTAAATTAAAGTATTTGCTTTTTCCCGACATTTGTGCAGTTCAAAGAATGCAGCTAGCGTGGGTAAGTAGAGAGCTGTCTCAGCATAGCTTGGATACGGCGAAAAGAGCGCAACAATGATCATCATCATGGTGGAGAGGAGTGCTGGATTTTGTCTAAATCATTGTTTTATTATTTCAATATTTATGGGTATCAAACCTTAGAAGTGCAGAAAAAGGCACCACATAGACGATGGCATTTAGTTGGAATGCGCACAAAAACAAGAGGCGGTAGTGCTCGAATATCTAAGAGAAGAGTGAATTATTGAAATTTGAGCATTTGAATTGTGTTCTGACCTGAGCAAAAAAGTACCAGAACAGGCCACTGTTAGGCGTAAAATCGGGAACAGTTAAGCTAAAAAAAGCTTTTAAATAATCAATTATTTCCAATTCTGCCCTACAAAAAGCCGAATGTGTTCCTAAGCAAATCTTGATTTGTATGGCCTTCGCTCCAAATCAGCAAATTTGCCGTGAAAATTGTTATCGTAGAGCTGATTGCAAACAAAATTGCAGCAATGCGCTTGCCAGCAGTGAACTGAACAAAAATTGGGGCGAACAGAATTGCATAGTAGGGATTTAGTTGAATGGCAAATGCAAGCGGCAAAATGGAGAACAATAGACTTCCTAAATTGGAAATTAAATGAAAGTCGATTGAAGGATTGCACAAATACCGACTTTTGAGTGTGCCATAAATGGACATGGAGATGAGTGCGTTCACTGCTGATGCCAAACTGTACACTGTCCAGCAGCCGATCACCATCGGATTGAGCATGTAGCTGAGAAACGAATCGAACATTTAATGTTCAAAATATTATTAAATTTTTATACCCAGCAAATGCGAGTTGTGTAAGCCATTTGCTTTCCTCGAACTTCGTTTTATATTCCTCTTCATTCTTCTTTTTAAATTCCGTACATCGCGCACTGATGTAATGCAGTACAAATTGGGAGAGCATGTAAGCGGTGAGCACATCAATTAAAATCCATTGGCACCAGAGCACAACCGGTCGATGGAGCGAAGGGCGCAACAAGTGAATAAACATCGGTAGCTAGTAAACATTTGCATTTCGAGTTCAAAAAATTTTCATTTTACCACGTGGAAGAGATCACCGTCGTAGATGTTTGTGTGTCCAGACTCGTAGAGGAACACGCCTTCGCGCAGTCGCTTGATGCTGCTCCATGGCGTGGAAAATTGTGGATTTTTTTCGAAAAATTCGGCGAAAAAGTGTGCAGAGAAAAGGCGAAGTGAAATGCCGAGTAAAAGAATCCTTTTGAAAAAATTGTAAAACGAAAGCATTTGGATTAAGTTTACCAAGTTATTTGTCGATATTGACTGACATTATATTCATGTTCCACGGTGCAATCAGCATCAGCCAAATTCTGCTTTTCATCTCTTACTCGCGATTTTGAGCCACTATCGGAATTTGTTGAATCACTCAAATTTTTGCGTAACCGCATTTAATAAACCCAAGCTTCTAATTCCTAAACAAAAAGCAGTGATTTTTTGTTATTGAACACCAATATCATATAATAAAAAACTCGGAGTTCGCGAAAAAATTAAGGCTCCCCACCAGTTGCTCGGACAGCCATGGGAGTTAGACATTACTGGGGGCTAAGAAAACTTTTTCCCATTAGCCGGATCGTTTCGCGCACAAAGAGAGGACATTTCGCGGGAATGTGCAATTTCGAATGGGGTTGCGGGGTACCCGGGGCGAGTCCGGGGTAGTTTTATCAGCGAATATTTGCGCAGAAAAAATTTGACGTGGAACAAAAATCAAGTAGATGCTTGATGAAAAAACTGATTTTGATTGATCGATACCTTTCTAAGTTTGGCTCAAACCTTGTCAATCACTCGTCAGCGATTTGGCTCCATGGACGGTTGTTCGCCTTCTACAAGTGATTATAATTTATAAGAGAAATGCTGGTATATAAGGAGTTTGGAGAACCTCCTCATGACATAACTTGGCCTAAAATGTTCAGATAAGCCTAATTCTAGTATCATTCGATTCAACTCGTCGAGACGCGTCGAATGAGCTATAGATTGTTTCGGAAGAAACTATTTGCCCTGCAAAACAAATAGGCCGAAATCTTGATTTTGCCAAATTTGACATGTCCAACTTTGTCCAGATAGGTCGGATCGGAAAACCGACCCCAGATTCGTGTTTAGCGCTCTAAAATATACCCCGTGACAATTAGCGATTTCTGAGGGGGGGGGGTGAGGTAACAAACACCCTAAGAACCTCTCTACCCCCTAATAGTATCTCTCTCCTTTTTGCCTTACACTCGCTTTCGTCATCATCTGAGAATGGATACCTTCTAAGAACCTCTCTACCCCCTACCCTAATAGTATCTCTCTCTTTTTGCCTTAAACTCGCTTTCGTCATCAATCATCATCTAAGAATGGATACCTTTTGTGACCTGCTTGGCGTCGCTTTTTAGTCGCTAGACACTCGAAGATTGCTCTGCCCGTGCTGCACATTGCCTGAATGGAAAAATTGGATATGCGTAAAATTTTTAAATTAAGATGAGGCGCATTCCTGGATATATCCCTTTAATTTACTATTTCCTGACCATAATCGCAATCGCTCTCCAAGTTATATTCTGGCACAAATACAATTCCCTGTGCCAATGTTGCAAACAATTAATGAACTACAAATGCGGCACACTTATCGCACTCGGCGATAGTCTAATTGACAACACGTTTTGGTCAATAGTGGCCAAATTACTTACGCTTATCATCAACACAGCAATTGCTGTGGGTGCCGGAGACGATTGGTTTTTTGTTACGCTATTAGCCGGATCGCTGTTAATCGGCATTAAATACTGGGTATATTGATAAAAAAAATTCGAAATGATATTATGTACATATGCAATTGATGGTTTAAATTTAGAAATGTTACCCTCTACAATCGACTTGTGAGGCATCAATGGTGTGTTTACCTGTTTACCGGTTCGAGGTTTGGGAGCAGTGTTGTCGTGGTACCACTTTTAGGATCAGTGACATGACATCGGTTTTTTCGAATTACCACTACGTGATGTGACATCGATTTTTCCAATTACCACTACCATTTGACGAAAACCGCTACCACGACAACACTGGTTTGGAGAAATGGTCACTTAGGGTTACTTACAGAGGTGTGCAAGGGGCTCTGCCGAGGTTGTCCGGCAAAAAGTATTTAATATCCCCGAAAACATTAAATTTTTGATGAACGGTTTGAACTTTTAACAGAAAGACAAATTTCTGGGCAATCATTTTCGAAATATCCGCCCGGCCTGGGGCCTTGCACACCTCTGGTTTCCTATTAAATGAGAATCAAACTAAAGCTAGATTAAGTAAGTTTTTATTAACATACCTATTGCTTTTTTTAATTTTTCATCGGCGCCCAATTGTACTGGTAAATCGGCCATACACCTGCTTGAATGCATTTATCTGGATAAGATTAACCTCGTTATTTTGGGAGAAAAACGTCGCTTCACTGATGCCTCAATACTCTAGAAATTAAATATATTCAGTGACAGTTATAATAGCATTTAACAACTACACCAAAATGAATATATGCACCTGTTGGTAGATAGATACCTAGGTGCAATGAGTGGTTTTGACTTTTGAGAGTCGAGACTGGGGATCATGCCGGTTGGTTTTCTATTGACGTTTTCTCCCAGAAAAGCGGGGGAGTTAATGATTTATCACTAGCAAATCAGAAAGAAACGTATTTATCCGTAATTACGGCCGTAATACGGCTGCATCACCGATCTCTACTACCTTTTACACTTTACTTCACACACTTAAATTGGATTTCTGCTTTATAAATTAATATAATTCATAATTTCATAAATATGTATATGATACTCCGTATTTACTATTTACTCTTTTTATCCGCCAACTTCCATTAATCCAGGAAGTGAAAGAAAATTTTTGGATGAAGTGTAGAGAATTCTGGCAAAACGTAACAGCAAAATATGAAAGAAAGATCAATGTTCAATAGAATGATGATATTGATATTCTATTAGGTATTTTTCGTGGATGGCCAGAAGTTGAAAAATAATCCGCCATGGCGGATAAAAAGAGTAAATACGATATGATACATGCTTATTATAACTTATAAGGCTTCTGCTCTCCCGCATAGTTTTTGTAAGTAACAAATTTCAAATCCCGAATTAGTAAATTATTACAGAGTTTGTCGGTCCCAACTACTACAACTACCATCAATTTATTTGTATTTGTAGGGCACGGACGCTTACTGCACTTGTCCACTCTTAGCTTTACGGTTTACGGCTTTATCCCTTGTCAAATATAGTAGTTAGACTGGACACTAGACACACCCACAGCCCTTGACCGTCGTTGTCTGTTTGCTCTCACACACTAGCCGCCGACCAGCAGTTGGTACACACATCTACCTATTCAATCTTCACCATTCGCTCAATCTTGAGTCTTGACCAATCGATATCCGTACTATTTTCCACTTATTTTGCATTTTAAACTTTTGGAATGTTCGACAAAGAGAGTGGAGGCGATCGGCAACAAGCTTTTTCTGAGGAAAAGGCGGCCTTCATGCTTTCATCTCTGCACCACGAGGATTCTAGTGCGATGGTCCAGCATCAGCAACTACGGCACCTGCCGTCGTCGCTATCATCTGGCAGCAGCAACAGCGAGACCGTCACGGAGTGTTGGCACCACTTGTCGCCGCCGCCAGATACGTCATTCGCCGGCGACAAAAATAATGACGACTTTGATGATGCAACACTTTGTGGAATGGATGAGCAGATTGTGGCGAGTTGTTCCTCTTTCCATCTCTTCTTTTCATTGCAAATTGTCTTGGCTTTCTCACCCTTTTTTACTGCAAGAACCATGTTTTATGCGGGTCGTCGTCATCTCGAAATGGTTCTTCACGGCCCGTTCAGGTGTTGCACTGCCCCGAACAAAGGGAAAACGGGCTGTCCAACGAGCTGTCCGTGGCGAAGATCCGGATTGCTGCCTCAATCACGGGACGACCACTGAAGATCCAACACGAAGACGTCGAACAGCTGCTGGCGGAGCACCCAGGAGGGCAGTGGGCGGTGGGTATTCGTGCTTTGTTGTGCACATGCGATTATTGAATTGTTTGGTTCTTCAAAGGAGGGCGACGATGGGAAAGTGCAACACTTCATTCTGTTGAAGGCCGACAAAGCTCTTAAAGTGAACACCATCATTAAGGCTCTCGTTGCGGAATCCCCCTTTACCCCCAAGGTTTTTGTGCCGTATTTTGTTGGGAAAAAGCAATTCACCCCTTATAAGTCGCTGGATGCCTACGTGAGATGTGAGAGTTTGCTGCAATGGGCTGTAAAGGAGGAACTCGCGGATCTAGTGAAACCAGAGGAATCGTCGAAGCCACGAGCATTTTATCTTCGCGACAAAGCCATCGATTACATCCAGGAGACATTGACGGAGGCCGACGGCAGGGCGCTACCTACACGACCATCCGTCTGCACTCGCATCACCAATATCATCTTCAACAACTACTGCTGCCCCATTTTCTCTTGTATTTTCTCTAACAATACAAACAACAATGTACAGCAACAACAGCGAGACGCTCAGTTGGCAGAAACTCCTCCCTGCAATGGCCCATCGTCCTATCTGGTCAACGATTCTGCACCCTGTGTGGCCGACCTCCTCCTGTGCATGGAGCTGATTCCTGCTTACGGCTACATCCGCGCAAATCGCGATCGCTGGCGCCGGGTCACGGAATGGCTTGACAAAATGCTGCACGAAAATATCGGCTACAAGGCCGGCGGGTGTCGTCTAGGCGCAGTCTTTCCTCGGAAAGAGGTCTCCATTTTGTCCAAGCTGCCGCCCGACATACAACAGAAGAGTATGGAAATAATAGGAAATTTTATGTACATTGCCTCCTTTTTTCAACAGTCAAAAACCCCGAACCCCTGCGCCAGCAACACCAGTCTCTTGCCGTTTATGACTATGCCGATTCGGTGATGGTGGAACACGGCACTTCATCTTCCCAACAACGGCATGGAGCGGGAGTGTCTACGAATCAGTCACTGGAAATGTTTGGGGTGAGTTCATCTACGCCGCCCGACATCCAACAGAAGAGTATGGAAATACTAATAGGAAATCAGCACCAGGCTTTTTTTTTTGTTTCCGCTCAATACCAGCGACGCCGTGGGACGGGAATGACTACGACCTGGTTGACCAGCGGCAGCAGTCGCCAGCGGCAGCCCTACAACACGCGAGCAAATGCAGCTTCGGCATCCCAACAGAGGGAATCAGTTGATCCGACACTGAACGAGACAATTGTTTGAAGTCTGAAGAGCAAGCACACTTACATTTTTGACAAACATTTTTCGTTTTTTTCATGTATCCTGATATCGAATTTGACGTATAATCTCTTAACAATAAATAGCGGAGAGTCAAACAGAAAGTGGTGCCGCCAACCGTGGATAATGATTAATGATAAATTATTACACCAGTTCTCGGCCAAAATCGTCGGTCGCTGGCGTCGTGAAATTAAGAACGCGGGCAAGCTGTTGCCGACCAGGTCCCAGTTCCCAATTGCCCTCCTCCGTGTAGATTTTTGATCGGGATCAGATTTAGACTTGCATAGGTAGCCCCGTTTAGGATAGCAAAGGAAGCGAGCGAGATAGAAGAGGAGGATGGGAGAAGAAGAGAAATGCAGTTCGACAAAATTTATTGGTATTAATTGTCATTCAGATCAGTATTTGCATTTTTCTTTTGCAATGGGATTAATTACCGACCTAATTTGGAGAAAAAGCGACCTAATTTTGAAAAAATAGGGGGGGGGGCAACAAATTAGGTCGCTTTTTCTCCAAATTAGGTCGGTGATTATACTTATCCGTTTTCTACTGTTCGTATCGCTGGTGCACGAAATGTCCCAGGATTTGATATAAAAAATAAGCGAGGGGCGAGGGGATTAATTCCGTACCAAATACCTAAGTGAAAAACGTACCAAATTAGTTGAAAAACGTACCAATAGAAGGGAATACAAGGGAATAGAAGGGGGACAATATATATTTGG
>VAHH01000465.1:0-30014 GCA_013357305.1 Radopholus similis | reverse complement strand
AAGAGACGAAGATGACCAAATACCAAATGACCGCTGGCCGCCGGCCAGAACTCAGAAGAACGGCCGGGGAACGCAGCCGGAACTCCGGTAAAATCATCGATTTGTGTATTTGTAATTTATAACATTTTTCAAAACAAGAAGCTCAAGATTGTTGTGTAAGCTAAGCATACTTCTAAGCCTATCATGAAGCTAAGTAAGTTGTCTGTCGATTTGAGATGTTTGGCCTAAAAATTCAAGTTTCTCCCTCCCACCTTTGTTGGCAAAAAATATATAGAGTTCGGGTTCTTTCAACATTTTTTAGCGATTTAAAATTTGAATGAAGAAAACTGACAAAGTCATATTGCTAAACGCACATTTCATTTGGCATCTTGGACTCTTCTTTTCCACGTCCTAAATGCGCCATTCGTCTGAGAAAGTGCTTGGCGCGACAACGGATGCCGTTGCAGAAGTGTCGGTTTTGTTGAGGAGTGGCAGCAGCACTCACCAGTTGCTCGCCGATCACATTTCCATCTCCATTCGGCGGTCTCAATGCTGTTCTGCGCCTGCAATCTTGAGCACTTAGAATCGCGTCAGTTGAATGAATATTGAAAGGCAAAGCTCAGATCCTTCAATCAGTCTCCTCCATTTCCTCCAGTCCGATCTGTTTTGTTCCTCCCTTTTTTGGCTCTCCCACCAAACAGGCTCCCAGTGTGTGAAGCGATGTTGCGGACGAAGGTTGGCTCGGCAGAGAGCGGAGCAACAACGGTGCTGCTGCTGCCTCGCCAGCAGATGATTGGGGCCACCGACTCGACAAAGTGTGCGACTCTGGTGCATGGCGGCCACGAGCGTGCTGTGCGTCTCCCAGGTGCGGTGGGCGAGCAGTGCCGGGCCGGGCACAAAGCCAAGCACGTCCGAGAGCACGCGCGGGGGAAGAGACATGCACTGGGCAGAGTGTCTGTTGTTGTTATACCGAAAAGAGAATTAGTATTCATGGGATCAGCAGCAGAACATTTTTAAAATTAAATAAAAATGGCCATTATTTTTGCCCAAAAACAATTTTTAATCCAAAATAGTCCAGAAATGGACGACTTCCCTACCACAACAACAACAACAAAAAGGGCAACAGCATAAGGCACTGCGTGCAAATAAGTGCCGTCAGTGTCTCGGACGAGAATTCCCTCGTTCGGAAGTAGAAGGCGTCTATGTAGATTGGGATTGGCCAGCAGAGCAAAAACAGCACAATACTGAACATAGCGCACAAGAAATAGTTGTAGCTGTAGCTGTCCTGCTGGTCTTGTTGAGCCATTCTCTAGTGAACAACTTCGCGTGATATTGGATAAATTTTCGGCAAAAGATATTTCACTCAAAAATACAAATAACTTTAGGCTTATTAGGTTAGACTAGGCTTAGGCTTAGGCTTAGGCCTGCTTAGGCTTTAGGCTTAGGTTAATAAATTGCCCTACACTTCCTGATCTATTATTTATTGTAAATAGGAAGTCGAGATCGGATCCAACTGCGTTCACGGGGATTTCAGATTGATGGAACCACCAATTATGGAAAAGACCACGAATGACCGACGATATTTTTATCGACACAAAACGGGAGAATAAAATTCATACGGGTCATCATCATTGGAAACGACGCATCCATCCCCCTCTTGACACAAAGAAAGGAAAGTGTTTCGCTTATCGCCTAGAGACAAATTCCCAGCAAAAATAAGGCAACTCGCTCCTTTTGTCCGTGCCCCGTTTGAGTTGTATTCGGAATTCAAATACATTCCTCTCCAGAACAATAAAGTAACTAATTTGTTTGATGATAGACAACAAATTTTAAAATCATTGATCCCGGAAATGTGCTCAGATCCCGAATATTCACGAAAACGCAGCCCAACACTCGTCCTTTGTCGCTGTTCTCCCGTGGCTCTACCAGGCCCTTTGGGTCTCAAAGAATTTCTTGAAGAACTGGTAGCGCGCCTCTGTGGCCACCGGGTAGCCGCCCTCAAACACGTTGTCCCCCAGGTGCATCACGGCCGGCCGCTCTCTGTCCGTTTTGGGCCATTCCGGGAGGGCGCCCCCGTTCGGGTCCAGATGCGTCACGAAATTGACCAGGTAGCCGGACAGAGTGCGCCCAATGGCGAAGTCGTCCGCAGTCCAAGGGCGGTCAGTCCCGTACAGGTTGTTGAAGAAGTAGTTGATCTCGGACCTGCAAAGGGAACTGATTTAAATGTTTGATAATTAGATATTAAAGACAAATCTAAACAAATAAAAATAATTTCTAAGTTCCCCCGACTCACATGTGATAGGCGCCCTGGTCCTGGCCCGGGGGCGCGTGCGTCCAGTAGTAGGTCCAGACCGGGCTGTTCGCCCTGCTCTTGTACATCTCCGCCCACAGGTAGGTGCCCACCTTGGAGTTGTCCTGCAGCCGGGGTTGCGCGTCAGATTTATTAAGAAATGGCTTCTCTGTCCTGCCTGGAATGCGGCATTGCTGGAGTTGCCTGCCTGCGCGTCACTCTGGGCCGGGTACAGCTCCAGGAACTGCTGGACCATGCCCGCGTATTTGGCGGCCGCAGCCGTCTTGTAGGCCATCACAGTCAGGTTCGGGCTCACCGAGGCCCCGCTCTCGTCCCGTTTGTTGCCCGCCAGGACAGGCACGTCCGGGTGCAGCCCTTGCGTCAGCGACTCAAAGTACAGCTGAACAAAATGTTTAGGCTTCAATTCTGTGTCAAACATCAATTGTAATCAGATCCAACTAGGAGGTGATCCTGACAATTCGATCAGACCAATTCGGAGCTTTCTTTGAAGAAATGCTTTCCCATACCCTCGGGAAGGCGTGTCCGTCGACACAATGCTTGTAGGGTGAGGCCGAAATGGAGATGCCCGCTCCCAGCTGCTCGAAAGGCAATGCGCGCAGACACTCCAGTGTGCTTGGAAAGAGGCAGTGGCATTAGAAATTGGAGGCTTTAATTAACGATTGTTCACATATAAAGCTTGGATCCAATCATACGATTGTACACTTTTCACACAGATCTAAAGCTTGGATCCAATCATACGATTGTACACTTTTCACACAGAAAGCCCCCACAAGTTTGTGCCTCCCTCTGCTGACCTGCAATTCTGGGAACTGGCGTAGGAGAGGCCGAGCAACTCCGCAGAGACCAGGTCGAGGTAGCCGCTGGCCACCGACGCGATGACCGGGTCGCGGGCGTAGCGCATACCACTCTCCGAAACCACCGCGCGGAACAGCCCTAAACCCGAAAAGTGAATTTCTTTAGGAAATTTCAAATTAAATTTCAAATTGAATTTTAAATTTCTAATAAAGACCGACTCCCATTTTACCTTTGGCTTGCGGGGCGAACAGCAGTCTCAGAACTGCGGCCGAGCCGGCCGACTCGCCGCCAATGGTCACCTTGTGGGGGTCTCCGCCGAAGGCGGCGATGTTCTCCTTGACCCATTGGAGCGCAAAAATTTGGTCCAGCACCCCGTAGTTGCCGGAAATGTTCAGGCCTGTGGGCAAAATTAAAATATTAATTGTTCTGAATTGCCAAATATTATTCTTAATATTTTAAAATGACCGGATTCGGCACTGAGTGCGGGATGGGCCAATTTGCCGACGATGAACGAGCGGTAGTTGGGCACCACGACCACCAGGCCCTGCTGGGCCAGTCCCTCTCCGTCGTACAGCGCATCCTGGTTGCTGCTCCCGGCGCCAAAGAACCACACGTAGACGGGACGCCTCTCCTCCGAACTGTTGGCCGCTGAATGGTGAGAGGGCAACAATACATGTGGTGGTGGACTTGATTTGCTCTGGTCCGGGTGGAGCGAAGCATTTGCTCAATGAATCTCCTTCGTGACCTGGGTTTAGGCTTATTGGACGAGCCAACCAAAAGGCACTTAGTGCTCTTATAATGGTGCAGTCAGTTCGTCAGTTGGTCTGATCTAGCATACCTAAACCGATTTTGTTTGATTCGATCGATGATTCTGGTCTCAAGAGACCTGACTGGATTGATTGGATCTGATCAGGTGTTTTGGACTTATCACTTGATCCGATGGCCTGATCTGGGTGTTGCCCCGAGTCAATCAGATCAAAAGCCCGATCAGGTCATCACTCTTCAGATCAGACTGACATCCCTGTTTCGCCTCCGCTTACTGGCTGGCGTTGTAGACCCCGTCCCAGACGGCCGCCGGCTGCTGGGGGCGCCATCGCAATTCGCCCACTGGCGACGCTGCGTACGGAATGCTGCGGAACACGCTGATAGAGGAGCCGTTCAAATAGTGCGCTGGGGCGCCTTGCACCAGTCCGCTGGAGATCTGCACCAATTTGTTGAAGAAAATAAATTCAAAATATTAATAATTTATAATTAATTTAGTAGATTTGAATTAAAAAATGAAGTTTGACTTCAATAATAAATTAAAAGTAATATTTTTAATTTTTACCCTGACTGGCTCGTTCAAAGCCGCATGGATTGCGGAATAAATACAAAAATGGAGGCAAATTGCAATTGTTTTAAGCATTTTTGCCCGCGAAGTTTCCTATTTTTGAGGGTGAATGAACCGTGAATTCCATTGCCTTTTGTATGGGCTCTGACAGCGGTGGCCAGTACCCAAGGGTACGGCTTCAGCCCAAAGGTCAGACTTCAAATGACTCTGGTGGTTTCGTTTTGTACGCGTCCATACCTAACAGCCCAACGCCAGGCATTTGTTCCAAATCGCCGTTTGGCGGGAAAGGGGAGGGACACATTTCGCCCACAATTTGTGCAAACATGTGCACTGCTCTGATTTGGTTCTTCTTTCCTTCTGTCTGTGCCCCGTTTGAGATAAAACAGACTGCAAAATGTCTGAGTTTATTCCATTCAAACGCATTACTAAAGACAAAACACAATGTTGCAAATTAATAAATATTATTATTCGGAACAGAAAGTGCTGGCCCTTTAATTGTGGATCAGCAGTTCACTTGTAATTTTGATAGAAACTTAACACCTTTTAAAAAAATTGGTAGAGTGCTATTGTAAAGTATTTGTTTGGGTCATTTCAGCAAAGCACAATGCGGCATCATTTGCCCGAACTGCCAGAACTGCTGCGACAGTGCCTGTTGCGTTAGTCACGGCTGTTGAAAGAACATTATTTCGATCATAAATTCTCTATTTCAATCAATTTCCAATCATTTGATGAATGCCGAAACAAAATTCAAATATGACTGATTCTCTTTCCCCATTCGTCAGAAACATATTCTACGGCTGGTACTGAATGGACGCGGCTTTTCAGGAAATTCGAATTGACTACAAGGATAAACTTAGATTTACATAATTTGTTTGAAATTTCGCTCTGAAATTGGTCATCATTTCATATTGTTCGAGGAGTCAACGATGGAATCAGTCTAAATATTTGTCCGACAACCAGAGCCTATCGTCAACGTCAATGCGGAACAGAAAGTGCGTTGGCCCTCTAATTGTGGAGCAGCAGTTCGCTTGAATTAGTTGCGTCGCCTCTCTGATGACGGACTAGAGCAGTCAACATCGCCAGATTGGCGGCCCTTTTTGCTGTGCACTCTTCGCCTGCTCCATAATAATTACTTTAATATTTGGGGTGAAGTGAGCGGAGAAGACCGACCGGAACATATCCACCCCAATTGGCACTTTTGAGTGGGGAAAGGCACGAATTGGAATTGCAGAGTGCGGCGGCTTACCGTGTGCGCATTGTTTGCGCAATTCGCCCAAATTGCGGCGTACTGCTGGTTGGCGCCAGCAGTGCCATTTATACAATAGTTCCTCCGAATGTTTGCATTGGATCTTCACAAAGAATTCTAGCAAATGCCACAGAGCCTAGGATGACCAGTTAGTTGGCTGTGTTGTTCCAGATTTGGACTATTTTTGTGCCTCAACTCAACTCAATTGGTTTAAAGCTTTCAGTTTGCGCATCAAAATATTAAAAGAAGGCCAGTCCATCCATCCCTCTGCAGCCCCAAATGACGTACAACGTCACCGCAGATCTGGTTGGTTTCCGCCGTTTGCACCCGAAAACAAAACACTCACCACTTCTCACTTGTCGTTGTCCAGTGGTACCAATATTTCGCGGCACCCGGACCGCACGCTGCCATTTTGGTTCTGGTGTACGGGCTGCGCAGCCTCTGGGCCCTGTTCTGCATTGGGTGCAACTGCGGCATTGTGCGGGTCACCTGCGCCAGCAAGTGAGAGACCAAACCCGGAAAAGCCCAATATCCACAATCTAAAATGTTCTAGTCGGCGATCGATTGGCGTTGCCAAACGCAAAATCTGAAAACTTGATATGACCTGCAGTTTTGATTAGTTTTTAAACGGGATTGATCAAAAAGAGAAAATTTTAAGATTATCCACTTATAAAGCTCCCAAAAGAGATTGTTCAAATTTTCGAGAAATTGATCTCTTTGATTGATTGGAGCATCTTTAACAGACTCTGACGCATTTGATTTCACCTTGATCAATCTTGGTCATCATCCAACAGATCGGGCTTAAAACAAATCTTAATCTCAATTTTGACTCTGAATGTGGTGGATTTGGCCATCCGTTTTCCCCACTCAAAGAAAGCTGCACGGCATCTGCAATGTGCTGATCGCGATGGAGTGCGCCCTCTACTCGGTCAACTGCGTCGGCTATTTGCTCCCGTTCGGCCTCTTCCTGTCCGGCGTCAAGTTCCTCCACTACACGGTGTGCGCCCCGCTGGTCTGCTTTCTGGACACTTTCGGCAATCTCTGCCAGATGACCATGGTCTCTCTCAGACGGTTTGAAGTTGTAAGCCTTTGTTTCGCTTGTCCAGGTGTGCACTGGGATGGAGCGCCTGCTCGGCGTCATGTTCCCCTTTTGGTGCGCCAAATTGAGTGCTTTTATCTTTCCCCCAAATGCAGGTACAAAGACCGAAAGCATCGCCACGTATTGCCGTTTGTGTGGCTGGGACAGGCTGCTTATGCCCTCTATTGGACTGTGCTCTACACAATCGATTATGCCGGCGTCAACCCGGAAATGTATTGTAGATATGTTCTGGTTTTCCTTTCGCGTTTGACTCACTCCCGCCCAGAATGGTCTCGTGTTCGCCCACCGACATGGGCCAGGGCCCCATGGGCCCTGTGATGAACTCCAACAGCATCACCCTGAGTGCCCTGCTGATGGTCACCTACGGCCTGCTCTGGTTCCTGGTGTTCGGGTACAACCGCACCGCAAAAGGTTCCGAGCGCCAAGGGGCAGAAGATGCATATGCATTAATGCATTTGTGTGGCATTCAGACGTCAAGGTGGACAACAGAAAACTGATCAAGTCGCTGATCATAATCATCGGCCTGAACATGGTAAGGGGCGTCTAATCCACTTTTGGCAAAAATGTTTGTTTTTCCAGATTGGCGTGTTCCTCAAGAACGTGTTCCAGCTGCTCTCTGCGCTGTTCCCGATGAACGTGTTCACCAAGAATTGCGTGGGCATCGCCTTCTCCTTCTTCAGCATGACCGTCTACAGCGCCAACGGCCCCATCCTGTACATGAACAAGTCCGCTTACTGAGCAGTTGAAGTGAATTCTCAAAAGTTTCCAATTGCAGCGATATGTACCGAATGGAATTGCGAAAGCGCTACAAGTGGCTCCCGAAGTTTGGACACAACAAGGTCACCATTGTCCAACACTTTCACCAGCAGCAGCAACAACACACGTAGATTTCATGACTGGTCCTATTTCGCCATCTTTCGCTGGAATTGATCTGTCGACTTTTACCTTCTTTTGTTACTTTAAAGGCCAGAGAATGCTTTTAATCCATCTTCTGTTTGCTGTGTTTTTAGTTTGGTCAATGGGCATTTCATTTTAGTATTTTATTGAAAAGGCTGCGAAACTTTCAATTGATAGTTGGATTTTTGAGTTGGAACGACAGATGAATTTTTCACATTTCACCGAATCGCTTCCCCAAGATTAGACTGGGAAAGTGGCATTTATTGGTGCGGAACTTTGCCAATCCATTTATTATTCATTGCAGAATTTATTAAGTATTTCTGGGAAATTCATTTTTAAAGTTAATTTTGGTTCATTTCGAACATTTGAATTTGGCACTTTTTCTCCCACCGAGTTGAGAGCCTTGTACGTTCAAACATTGCTCACCCTTTTGGAGAATAGTTCCATTTTTGGTAATTTATATTATTATTTTTTGGTCACATTCATTGCACACTGCGCGTCAATGGTTCTCACGAATTGTGTTGAGTGCCATGGCATATTCCCCGTTCCAAAAATGACTCTTAATTCATTAAATGCCAAAAGATATACTTTTTGAGCGAAAAGCCTTTACACAAGTTACCTTGTTATAACTATAATTGTAACGTTATAACAAACTTTCATTTAATTTATCTTTAAATTAGATTTTGCTTGCCACAAAAAGGAAATAGAATATTGGCTATTAAGGGAAAATCTAAATATTTAATTTGCCTGTATCTATTTTTGGAAAGGCGATCGGGACACCGCTAGCAGCTCATAGGCCAAAGCAAGTGTTTGCGCCATTTGCAAGCAAGTCTTCGTTCTTTAGGTCAGCAGAAGTCAGAGTCCAGAATAGACAAAATGGACCCCAACCATCAGCAGACCAGCGACTGGTTGGGCCTTGTCCCTTTTGCGTACGGGATCGCCCTCCTGGAGGTGGCCGTTGCCGGCGCCGTTGTGGCCATATCGCTGGGCAGCGCTGCACTGCTCTGCTCCACGCGCATTCTGCACCCGAATCTGCGCTGCATTCTGGTCGCCCAGAGTGCCAGCATCGCCTTGACGGCGCTCACCCGCATCCTGACCACTTCCAACAAACTCGCGTCCGACGACATCTTCGCGGCATCGGCCGCCTGGATACAGGTTCGGAAGGGGACGAGGAATGGCAAACCACACGGTCCGATCAGCCGTATGCTGGAAATGAACTTGGTTGGATCTTGAATGCCCAGATCAACAATAAAAACACTATCTAATGATCGCGGTCAACCAATTCAGATCAGTCAATTCAGTGCGTATGGAATAAGCGGATCAATCTGGATGATTGGATTTGAAGGGCACATCTTTTAGTCAGATTTTGGCTGATCAGATTAAACCGATCAGAGAAATGGCCGACTGATTCTTCAGGTGCTGGGCACCTTTGCGATCAGCTGTCGCAATTCCATTGGGCACATTCTGCTGGCTGAGCGCGTGATGGCCACTGTCTGGTCGCGCAACTACGAGCACTTTGGCTGGAAGTGGTTCACCGGCGGATGGACGCTGATTGTGGTATAAATATTTAAAAAAGGGCAAAGGAATTGAGGAAATATAGTATTAAATTTCCATGTCCAGTTGGCCCTTTGTGCTGGGAGTGCGCTGACCAGCACCCAGTCCTGGACCATCTCCCGGACCCAAACACTCGGCGCCGTTCTGCTGTGCTGCTGCGGACTGGTCGAGTTGAGTCTGATCGGCACCGTGGGCTACTGCAACTGGCGCCGGTACGCCAGCATTGTGCCCAACCCGGGCCAATACTCGCTCAGCCAAAAGTTCCAGGTGAGTGATTGGAAAATTTAGAATTACGCGTAAATTCATTTGGCAATAGAATGATAAAAATACTGAAATCAGAGAGATTCAATTAAGTAATTAATTTAATCAATTTGAATTCGTTTCGCTTTTCTTCTGGCCAAATTTTTAACTGCCGAATTCGATATATGTATGTATGTAACATTGCGTTTCATATGGGTTCAGCTGTCCGAGAACGTCCGCACCTGTTGGCAGTTGGCGCCTGCGTTCGGGTGCAACCTGGCGGACAACCTGCTGATGCTGGCCATCGCCTGCTGTCTGCACTTCGGCTGGCCCGGCCAACCGCGGCTGCTCAGCCCCCTCTTCGGCGCTCTCTTCACGCTGTACGCGGTGCTCGGCGCCCTCGCCCAGATCACCGTTATCAAGTGGGCAATCGGAATTGGGAAACACGCTCAAATGGTTTGGCCAACCCCATTTACCAAAAATGACACTGTTTTTTGACCAACAAGTGCAAATGACACTCATTTGGACCATCATTTCGAATTCTGTATCTGGAATGTAGAAAATTCAATATCTGAATTTAAATATTTTTGTCATTCAATTGGAGGATCCAATCCAAATGAGTCAAAATAATAACATTTATCTTTATTTTTGTAATAACAAACCCAGTGAGTACCTTTATTTTTAACGGAATCTAAGTTAACAATATCAACTTCATTATCATTAACTTTATTTTTTGGCCATTTTGAAAAAAATCGATGAATTTTCCTTTTTTTTGCCATAACGTTGGCAAATTTTTGTGTTAACTGAGTTATGAATAGGCATGAGATAGAACTCAATTTATTTAAGCTTTACAATGATGTCTAGCTCAAATTTATACCTTTAGTTTTGGTGCCAAGTTAAGGCAAAAAACTCATATAGCGGCCAAGATGGAATAACCAGATTGAAGGATTGACCGATTCCGACCTTTATGGGATTGACCAAAAAGTGTTTTTTCGAGGTCATTTTTAAGAGCGATTGATTTGCGATATTAGGAATCAGGGGCACGATTTTATTGGTCCGAGTCTATCATTTGGTCAACCATTGACCAGGTCTCACACAAAGATTAAAAATATTATAAATAATTTTCCTTTTAAGAGTTTATTCAAACAGTTCCACTTTTTAGGGAAATGGCCTCGCGATTTGATACATTTATGTTAACAGATAAAATTAAAAACTTCAAAATCACTACAATACATTTGGTTATCCGATGAAAAAATGTTTTTCTGGAAAATTTGCAAATTGTTCAATGGATTCATGGACCCACAAAAAGGCGCTTCAAGTGCAAATGACACTCATTCCGACCACCATTTTGAAATTCGTTTTTTTAAATAAATCTCCCATCTTTCAGTCGCCACCCGGCGCTCAAACACCGCTTCGGCCAGTTGTCGCGCAATTTGGCCTTTTGGCGTCGGTCGAATCGCATCGAGGACGGGGACGGGGGTGGGACGGCGACTGCGCCGGTTGGCAGTGTGGGGCCCACGAATCTGCACGGCGACCCGCTGATCCGGAATCAGCAAATGGACGAACACTTCCGCATGCTCCAGTCCTCTTGGCAGTGAACAATGAATCAACCAAGCGTCCAAAATATCGATTTATATGCGAATAATTGAATCCAATCGTTGTTTTAATGTTTGTTTTTTGTCTGCACTCCTGTGCACGGGTCAGCGAATCGTTTCGGTAGATGACCTAAAATTGAGTCGTCAGCAAATCAGATGTTAGAGTTGGAAGTTGGAACTGACCAGCAGCTTCTGGAAGGTGCTGAGCGCCACTCCCTGCAGGTACTGGGGCGCCTCTGCGGAAAGGGCCGCCTCCGCGTTGTCCACAAAGTTGATGAAGTTGGTGTACGCGGCCAGCACAGTGGGGTTTTGGGCGGCCCACTGGCTCAGTTCGACTTCATCTCCTTCAGGGTGAGAGCTCTTAGTTAATTTTGATTTTGCGTGACCCCAATTTTGTATGCTGTCAAAAAGTGCAAAAGCATTTCCAATTAAAAAGGGCAGTTTTCGCTCCAATCACTGCACCAACCATATTTTCGAACAATCTTCAGCAATTCAGCATCTTGAGATGCCGAATTTGTAGTCTTTGAGCACGACGCACGACGTATTGATGTGGCAAACTGGCAAACACTTTTAATGAGGCCCCAGTCTCAAAGTGTTTGTTTGATTCTTACGCAAAACAGTAAAAAGGAATTCGCGCGTTTAAACGAATAAGCACTTCTAAGTACGGTTTTAATGAAATGGGATGGCAATTTTGGTTTTTTCTGGTCTGGAACGGATGGAATTAGACTGAGTGTCCCCTGTCCCGGCCAAACAAAAAGAGATCACTTCATTCACCGATCAACCTTCGAATGCAATTAGGCCGGCTTACGCAGCGGAATTTGGCGCCGAATGTTTCCTATTGGACCAGTGAGAGTAGTGGTCTTGGTCTCGGTCGGTCTTTTAATATAGTTGTCTGCCCCATCCGATGTCCCCATTCAAAAGTGAAACTAACATTAATTAAAGGCACCCAACTTTTAATTGGACCCCAAATGCCGATTGTTTCCAAATCCAAGGCTAAGCGCTTCCTATTGCCATGGATTTCTGGACTCGGAATTGGCCAATAAAAGTGCCCAAAATCGGGACAATTCATTCATTTTTAGCCCCTAAATGGGCTTTATGAATTCAACAATTGCCCCCTATCTTTATGCTTAACAACCCAAACATGAGACACATTTCCCATTCCCACATCACTTATAGGAAATCAACCCAAATGGTGTCTGTTGGGGAAGGGGGCGTCTACGAACTGCTCTTCCGGCCGGACCTGTACGCGAACGAGTACAACTGCAGCCAGTACAGCGTGGACCAAATTCCGCTCCCACAACGGCGCCACATCCTGATCGGCATCGCCTACATGGCAATCGGCATTTTCTGCGAGGTGTGGTGCACTTTTGGGAGGAAGCAAAATTTAATAACAGTCAAGAGGCTAAAGAGTGCCAATTTTGGCAATTTTCGTGAAAAGGGCAATTTTCAGAAAGTGTCGAATTCTGATTTCGTCCGTTTCCAGGTCATCTACGTGCCGTGCATGATCGCCATCCGCAAGCACATGGACATGACCTGCTACAACGTGAACCAAGCGAAATAAAACTGTTCGTTCCACTCCCCTGTCCCTTTCCAGTTCATGTTCTACATCGCGTTTGCGGACATGGCCTGTCTGCTGATGAACGCCATCGTCACCGGCTACCTGGCCTGCGTGGGCGCAGTGTTCTGCTCCTCGTCCACCTTCATCTACCTGGTCGGCGCATTCGGACTCGGTAAAAAACATTTGGCGGCGATTCATTTCTGAAAAGTGTTATTTCAAGCCCTGTGGACGTGTGAAACGGTGGCCGAGATGATGTTGGCGTTCAATCGCTGTGTGGAGCTCTGCTCTTCGCGATGGGCCGCCATCCTGTTCGGCGGAAAGCGCGTCTACCTTTGGATGATTTTCCCCACGGTTTGTGCACAGAATTCGGAATAAATCTGATCATTCACCTTTCAATTCAAACCGACCAAGAGTGATATTTCCCGTTCAGCTGTACGGGCTGTACTTCTTTTTGTTCACGCGCGCCTTCTTCTTCAGCGCCATATACAGCTCTTGGTTCTTCAATCCGCACGTTGGCTACTTGGAGGACACACAGGGAATTGTGGGTTTTTGTGTTTTATGTGTCGCTGTCTTTCACTCCATCTGCGCACATTTCCAGTACCACAACCACTTCCACTCGCTGCACAATTTCATCGTGATCAGCGTCCTGACCAGCGTCTACTCGACGTTCGCCGTCATTTTGTACGTGAAGAGTCGCGAAGCGAACGAATCCAATGGGAATGCGGCGCACAGCAACCACCGACAGAAGATGGTGAATGAACTGAATATGTGCAAATGGTGAAAGACATGCATTAATTATTCAGAGTAAACATATTAGATGTCCAAATCTGGCCAATAAGAGTCTCCATTTTGCAGGTCTTCTTCCAAGTGGTGCTGATCAGCTCCATCAACGCGGTTGCCGCTTCCATCTACGTCTACATGCAGTTCGTCCGCATCAACGAAGTGCTCATTGTGCTCGGCCAATTCGCGTGGATCATGGCGCACGGTGAATGCCTAAGCTTGAATCAAATAATATTTTCAAAAAATAAAAGCACTCGTTCCTCTCCGCAGGTGTTCCGCCGCTGATCTACCTGGGCATGAATCGGACTGTGCGGCGCGACGTGTTCGACATGTTCGCGCGGCCGCTCTCTGTGCTGCTCTGCGGATTGGTCAAAGTCTCTCCGGCACAGTCTCAGCCCTCCAACCGACTTTTTAAGGCATCCAAAAAATTATCGTAATTGGGCACTTCTGGGATCCCGAGGTTCCACTAGACTCGGCTTCAGAATCTCGAAAATTTGATTGGGCAGTTGAAAGCATAGATCTGGCACCGAGGGACTCGAAAATGTTTCCCCTCCTTAGATTGTGAACCCCAACACCGCTGAGAAAGCGCGCGTCACTCCGTCGCACATTTTGCCGGCCGCCACATTTCCGCACTGAAGAAGAAGTAATAAATACAAAAAGACAATTGGAGGAATAAAACACCTTTTTCGGAATTGATCTCCATTGACTTCATTATGACCAAAATTATTTGTTTAGAAAAAAGATTTTTCTTTTCCACTGAATCGACTTTGTTCTTTTCCCTGTCTTTACTGACGTGGTTACTGCGTACCTGTTCTGCATTGTGGTGTCTGATTAGTGATTATTGATGGGTACATTCTAATAACCCGGGGCAGCGTGGCGGAGGCAGCGCTCAGTGCCTTTAAAAGGGCGGTGCCATTCCCCAATCGGCACATTCGGTCCTCTCACCACTCTCACCCTCACTCCTGAGCCCATCAGCCCCTCTGTGCCCTCTTCCACCGATGCAGTCCCTGTCCCTGTTCACCTCCAACCTGGTGCTGGTGGCGCTGCTGTGCTGCCTGGTGCTGGTCCAGATGGAGCTGGTCAGCGCCGCCTGCGACGACCACAGCACCCCTGGGCCCTGCCGCCGGGCCGGCTGCACCTGGACCACCACCGACCACGGCGCCTACTCCAGCGGCTACTGCCACTGAGCGGTGGAGGAGACAGGGGTTTTTCACCCGGAGAGGCGCACCAACCACAACAAGTGGACCCCAAGATCCTGTTTGCTGTTATGCTGTTGCGTCATTTCTTACGGTTTTCCCCGCAAAAGCCAATACAAATTCAACACATTTTTTGGACTTTTTGTAACAGTGATAAAGACATTTTTTTATTTTTCCGTGTTGTACAATTCAATGTTTTGTGTCTTGATATCCATCTTATGGACATAAACCAAAATTTCGCCGAGAACGTGAGAACAGTGTGCACCGACACCAGCACCAGGCAGACAATAAATATTTCAGTTCCGCGTTCTTCTGTTCAGCGAATTCCCGCAAAATGGGTCACAAAATCGGAAAAACAAAAACACCATCCGTCATCCGCTTAGAGCAACGGATTAATGGCAGATTGTGAAACAGGATTTGAATTTAACTGCGTTCTTAGGTTGGTTTTATTCCAGATTGGTGAGTCCTTTGACGTACTAAAAGTAATTGTTACAACCCAAAAGTTCCTATTTGTCTTTTGTTGTAACAGTGTACTACGGGTTCATTTGCGATCACTACTCGTTCACCAAATTGGGCGTTTGGCCGTTCAAAATGTGCAAACAATTGTTGTTCGCGCCAATCGCTTGTTCGAAGAATTTTCGGTCCCCATTTGATGCGATTTTGCGCGCAAATTATCGATCCATTTGGCGTCTAAAGCGCCCAAAAATTCGCTTTCATTGAGTTTAGTTCCTCAAAATAATGCCATTTGAATGTGTACTCTCTCCTCTCTTTGCGAGTCCATTTATTTTCAGAGCACTGGCGCAAATGTTCCCGTTTCTGCGCCACTCGGCCGACGAATTTTCTTCGCACCCAATTCCAGCACAAACACCCAAAGAGGAAGGGGACCTGGACCCAAAGCCGAAACTGGTGCTCTGGAAGTGGGCCCGAGGGCTGATGAAGCGGCTGATCGGACTGGGGCAGGGGCCAGAAGACGGAGAGGAAGAGGAAACCGGTCGACTGGACGGGCCGTAGAATGAATGAAAACAGTTCGCATTTAGAAATATTGAAAATATGTAAATATTTAGGTCTGGCACTGGATTCGAAAGAGTGGGAATTTGGAAGCGAATGAATGTTTTACTCTTAAAAATTATGAACAGTGGAGCGAAAACACTCCCATATTTGGAGAGAAAATTTGGAGAAGGAGCCAAATGAAAATACTATTTTTATTATTTTACATATTTTTTGTGCGTTGTTCCCCATTTGGAGAATTTGATAAAACTTGAAAATAATGAATTGACTCGTTTATTTTTTTATCACAAAAATTCCCACAAATGTGGTGAGGAGACTAATATTTTACAGCCAAATTGCCACTGCAGCGGTGAGCAATAGGAGCAGATGTGGAGGCCAAGAGGGGAGCACAACAAAATTGTTGTTGGAAGCGGCGGAGTTCTGAAATTGGAAAAAACAATAATACTTTAATTTAGTTTTGAATAAAATTTAGAAAATATTTTCGAACCGCTTGGAGCATGCACCGCTCCAGCCGGTCGTAGTCCACGTACTCCATCACGCAGAGGTGCGAATTTCTGAAAATTAAATTTGGAAATGTTTCTTTTCCATTCTCCCAATGCAAATTTGACCGTTGCGACTCGTTCAGAGCGGGCGGATCGAACATCACTTTGTTGAAGGCAATGTACTCCCGGAACAGCGTTTCGTTTTCCTCAAAAGAAAAACATTTTAAATATTTATTATTAAATTTTATTTTTAAATTGCAATTTTAATTAATTATTCTGTTTATTTATTATTATTGTAAACACTAAATTTCAATTATTTTATCGTTTAACTATTTTCAAATGTATTTATAATTTTAATTTAAATATTAATTAAATGCCCAGTTGGTACCCGCATTCTCCCCAGCAGTGCGTCCATTGCCCTCGCGTCCAGGGCCTCCAACCGGTACGCCTCCCGCATCGAGTACTCCAGCCGGACGCGCGTCTCTTTCGCCCCGTTCTTGTTCAGAGCGTCCAATTCCACGAAATACGTTCGGAAATTGGAAACAAATAATAAAGCATTGAAATCAAGTTAAAATAATAATTCACTCGATGTCCTGGATGTCGTTGGTGCTGTTGGTGTGGTAGTGGAGGACGCGGAAGGAGGGGTTGTTCAGGTTGAAGGCGGTGGTGACCGCCGGACTCAGGAATATGCGCTGCACCGCCTTCCCCTGGGCGTCCTGGAACAGGATCGGGGAGGGCTGCTACACGAGGTAAGTGGCCACATTTGGTGCCACAATTGGCGAAAGTGCCAAACCATAGCACTCAGTTCCCAAGCACCTTGAGCACCCGGAAGGTGTCCGAGTGCAGGTGCCCGAACAGCATCCACCCGATGGACTCAGCGTACTCCACGAAGATCCTGTGCAGGCGGTCGTTGAACACCCTGGGCATCTCTGGACTCCACTGCTCGTCGTAGTTGTAGTACTCGAAGGCTACAGAAGGGATTAGATGGGTTGTTTTTAAAGTAGAAATCGATAGAACTCGCTGATATCTTGTGGCGTTATCAAGTATTTGATATCAAATTAAAGCTCTCAAAAAACTTAACAAAGTTACGAGTTTTGATTTTATTTTTAGCTAATTTTAAAGATTGGCCTCACCCCCGATGGACACGTGCGCCAGAATGTGTGCCGTCCTGTTGTGGGCCCGAATCGAGGCCATTTGCGCCTCCAGAAAGGCGAATTGGCCCAGGGGGTCGGCGCAGTGCTTGGTCAGGTTGGCGATCTGGCTGTTCCAGATGTAGTAGATGTTGGTGTTGAGCACCAGGAACGTCTGGCCGTCCACCGGAGAGTCCAGCCGGTAGTAGCCGCCCCGCACGAATGTCTCCTGCAAATTCGAGGACAGAACATTTGTATGTAAAAAGTAATAAATATAAATCCCAAACGTCAAAATAAGTATTAAATGCCTAAACTTGACCTGAGAGATGCTTGGTCTGATCGCGGTTTTTAATCGATCGATTTACTCGTTTGATCAATGATAGGGGTTGGAAATCGATAAACCGATGGTTTTCGGTTATCTAGCGATCCCAACCAACCTTTCAGGTTCTTCTGATCAAGGGTCTGATGTCTGATCAAGGTTTGATCAGTGATTGACTTGTTTGATCTGGATGCATCACTCCCAAGTTCCAATGAAGATTCTTGTCCCAATCAAGACACTTTTGCCCATCAGAGAATAACTCTCTGTCTCTGGTTCGGTCTGTTTTAGCGATCGCTTTCTCCAGAGAGTGCTTCTCTCTTTTATTTGAGTACCTCTGCCCCATCTCCGATCCACTGGCGCCAAACGTTGAAGACGCCCTCGTACATTTGGGCGTCGCCCGGGTCCGGGAAGTCGTTGGAGGGCGCGATGTCGTGGTTGCCCACCACCGGGATCACCAGTGTGCCCGGGAAGTGGCGGCCAATGGCCGAGGTGGCCGAGTCCACTGTCTGCACCATTTCTGCAAACAAATGTGGCGTAAAATTGTTCAAAAATTATATTAGGTAATTCAATTGAAATTGATTTGAATTGAATTGTCTACTTGTGACGTTGTATCTGTTGTGGGAAGCCGAATCGCCGGTCCAAATGATGAAGTCGGGGTCCGGCAAAATGCGTCTCGCCTCCGACAGCATGTATTCCACAAGACTCTGGAGTTGGAAATACGCAATTTTAGAACATTAAAAAATAAAACCAAAATAAGTTTAATAAAATTCAAAATTTATTTTAATTTATCTTTTAATTTCTTCGTCGCCCACCATTGGCGAGTCGCAGTTGTGGTCGCCGAAAGGGCCGATTCCCCGGTTTGGGGTCTCGTTGTCCTGTTGCTGGTCGCTGTGGCACCAGTGCTTCGGGTCGCCCCTCTGCACGTCGTACTGGTCGTCGATGTGGAAGTCGCTCAGGTGCAGCACTTTGCCGCGTGGCGCCGAATAGTTTGTGGCTGCCGAAGTGCCCAGCAGAAGGGCACCGATGAGCAGGGACCTCAATTTTGGGACCATCTAAAAATTAAAAGTTCAAAAAATTGACTTGAAAAACATTATTTCGTGAAAGATTGCACAAATGGTGGAATCCAATCCAGAATTCAGGCAACGAGAAATATAAATATTGCATTTCGATTTTGAAGAGTAAAAGACTCAGAATAATTGGGGCCAATTCAGCTCCATTAAAAGTAATGTGGAGGCAGAATGAGTGCAAAAACTATAAATGGGAATGGACAATGAATTTGGCGAGTTTGGTCCATTAAATTTATCTGCACTCCGGGATGCGGAATTGGTGCAAATGTATCACTTATCAGGGTTATCAGTTATCACCCACAAAGAGTTGGGACTCATTTCGAGGACAATTTCATTATCTAAAACAACGACAAAAATGGGAATAAATGGAACCGGTAATTGGGCAGATAAGCAAAAAGAAGTAGGAAGCAGAAGAGAAAGAGAATGAACCGAATTTCGGGACTCAAAAGAGCTGCTGGTCTCGTCCAAATGTACAGAAAACAGGCAGAAATCGATTTTGTTTGGCGCTGGCAAGGGAGCAATGGAGCAATGAAAACTGCACTGTCGAGAGCAAAGTTTGTCAGCGGGAATTTAAGGTCAAAACAATGCGGAGGGAATTTGGATTCTTGCAAATGGAAGAAGCACTCTTCTCTTATCATTATCATTATCAGGCACATGGTTTAATATTTAATTTGCACTCTGCTGCAGGAATTGTGCATTTGGAGACGAATGAAGAATGTTTGTTGGGAATGAATGGGCATTGGGCAGACAATTTCTCCATTGTCAACGTGGAACGGGGGGAGGGGACATCAATCGATTGGACGGCAAGTTGTCAAAATGAGATTAATTGCATATTAACATTTTACGTTTCAAATCGCTGAAATAGGAAATAGGCAATAAATAATAATAATAATTAATATGAATTTGGCTTTTAAAGTATTTTCAGTGCATTTGGAGAAGAATGAGTGGGGAATTGGGAAACAAATCGATTGGACGACACCCGATTTGCTCCCACCCGATTCGCTCCCAAAAGGACGATTCGCTTTCTTATTATTAATTATTAATTATGTTTACAATTTTCGATTCAGTTAAATAAAACGAATATAATAGAAATGAACAATATCACACAGGGAGCGCGGGAAAATTCCAAACCGCTATTTGTCGATTGGTCAACCCGGTTTGGTGGCCGCCTCGAAGTCGCAGTTGGCCGAGTCCAGGTCAATGTTCCTCACTTCCTCAGTGTGGTCTTGTGCACAACGGGGTCTGGACGTGGACACAAGTACTTAATACAATATCTGGGAATGACGCAACCCTCGTTTGGGCGTCTGAACCGCTCCCGGAGGGAAATCACAATTTCGCTGAAGTCGCTCCACGGCACGACATATTCCACTTTGAGCTGCTCCTTGGAGTACTTGCTGGCGTGCTGCAATTAGTTCGAAAGTTGGCTGATTAAACTGTGAATTTGTGATTGGTTAGAGTAATCAGTCTTTGATCTGTTGGATTTCTGAGAGATCTGTCTAAAACAGATCCCCTGTTCCCATCTGTGACCACTTTATTAGCCTTGTTCTGAACCGGCCTCCCCCATTTCCATTGCCCACCTCGATGTACAGCTTGCCGCTGGGGGCGTGGAACACGTTGCCCGTGTACTGCTTGAGCACCACGTCCAGGTCGCCCGTGAGCACGTGGTTCCCGTTGCTGTTGCGCAGCTGCGCCTCTCTGTTCCGCCCCCCGTTCTGCATGGTCACCACGTTGCCATGGCTGGCCTCCAGGAGCACGTCGCCCTCCTCCACCATGTGCACTGTGCTGCCGTTGGAGCTCTCCACCGACAGGTCCCCCTGGCGCATCACAACGCTGGCGCCGTTGCTGCGGCTCAGGCGCACCTTGCCGCTCTGCGTGTGCACCGTTGTGGCTGCCTTGGAGCTCCACAGCGCCGTCGCCCTTGGTCACCTCGCAGCCACTGGACTGGCGCATCACCAGCTCCCCATTTTGCATGTCCACCTTGACCGAGTTGCACCTGGTCACGTGCACGTCCACATCCGCGTCGAAACGGAAGGCCTTGTCGCTCTGGTTCTCGATGTCCTCCACTCGGGCCACCAGGGGAGTCTATTTGTTATTTCATTGGTTTAGTCTATAGTCTTATAAATTATCTAATTAAGGCGACCAAAAGCAGCGCGAACAGGCGCAGATTGGATCGGGACTTCGGGAAATATCGAATGGCGAAACGGAAAAGGCAAATGAGTTTAACTCGGAGTCAGTGCTGAGAATTGATATACACCTATAAATATGGGAATGACTGCACCCACTGGAGACTAAGACCCACAGATGATTTGCTGCTGGGCTTGGTCCGGAGGCAAAAGACTACTCATTGGTGCACTGTTTTCTGTCAGTCCCAGAACGGAAGAGCACTAAATTTCAATGCCCATTTTGATTATTGGATCGCTCTTTCGGACTCGCAAATGATTATCAGTTATCACGAGATCACGACTCGGTTACATTTTGTCGATCCAAAAAGAGAAAACTACCAGCTGGCTTAGGTATCTAACATTTGCACCGCTTCATTCGCCTGACAATAAATGTCGAGACACATTAGTCAGATTTTGAGGAAAATGTTGGCGATTATTTTAATTGCGTTTTCAAAATATACAAATTGGACCGATTTGCGCCGAATTTGGCGCCCAAAATTTATTGTCGGTCCAAATTGGCCATTTTCCTCGACCGCATTTGTTTGTCCAATTTTGCCCAAATAAATGGAGGGCATTGGGGGAACATTTCCATTTTCCAATTGCCACTCTCCATTCCTCCAAAATGAGCACTGCTAATAGTCGATTCATTCCGTTCTTCCTCGCCCTGTTCGCTCTCCTCAGTCGGTGCGAGTCGCAGGCCAGCGGAGGGCAATTGGCTTGTCCCGGCTACGGATGGACTCTGGTGGACGGCCAGTGCTACAAGGCGTTCAGCTACACCAGCGACCAACAGCAGGCGCAGGCACTTTGCGCCAAGGTGGGTCCCCAAATTTAAATGAAATTTCAATCAATGTGTAAAATATTCAAACTTTGATTTTTGTGAAAATTAAACAAATTAGCTGCTGCCGGGCGGCGCTGTGTTCGACTCATTCATGGAGTCGCCGTCCGCACCGAATTTGGCCGTGGTTGCGGAGGAAGAGGTCAAAATGGTCCAAATGCTGGGCGTGAAGGTGCCCGCCGGAAAGCACTCTGGCGTCATCTGCAAACAAGCGCCCAAGCCACTTCCGGCCACCTATCCCTACGACGCGTTCTGCGCCCTGCCTGCGGGCCTGGCGCAAGCCCCGCAAGCGGTCATGGCCAGTCCCCAAGAGCCCCCGGTGGCAATGGGCGCTGTCAAGATTGGACGGGTCGCGAACGCTGGAGAAGAGGACGAAGAGGCGGCTGGGGGGCAAGACCAGTCCCAGTCCCGGCGCAGTGTCAAAAGCCAGCGGAGCCAGAGCACCAAACGGCGCCACGAAAGTGTTGTGGGCGAGGAGAATGTGGAGGAGGACAGCCAGAGCAGCATCGACATCCTGCGTCGACAAAAGCACCGAAAACACCACCGAGGGGGCGGCCAAAAGGTGGGGGCTGACGAATTTGTTCGAGTGTATCCAAAATTACCTGAAAAGTGAGTGGATGATTTCATATTTGCAGTTCAGCAGACTAGAGGATCGATCTTGTTGTCACCTTTTTCATATGACACATTTGACCAAAATGTTGGACGTCAAACAAATGCCTAATAATCCCTCCTGATCCGCGCACCACAGATTTTCCCCCATTTTCCAGATCATTGTGCAATTGGAAGAGCGCGAATCTGGAAGCGGCGAGCAGTCTTCTGAATCCGCGGTTGTTTCGTCCAGCGAACAAATTGAGCTGAGCGAGTCCTCCTCCTCTTCGGTGGTCCAATCTGGCGACCACCAAGGGGAAGTGGGGACCCAATCCGGCCGACAGTTCGACACCGCGTCCCAGTCCCACAGATCGGGGCAGCAGCAGATGAGTGAGGAGGCCTCCTCCTCCTTCTCTTCCTCCTCGTCTTCCTCCTCCAAATCCTCTTCTTCCAAGTCTTCCTCGTCGAAATTCAGGTCTGTTAAATTTTTAAATGATCCAAATGCACAAAGTTTCAGCGATTCGTCCAACGGCGGAGCCTGAGAGGACCAACGAATGAGTCCAAAGAAGATTGGGAACAGTATAAAACACAATCCGACCAGAATCGGATAATTTCCAAAAATGTGTGTCAGATATAATTTGACGATCCTGAACGACTTTCCATAAAAGGATTTTTGCATTCTTTTAAGATTTTAATGCACATTCTAAACTTCTTCGGACACTGTTCGCGTCTAGCTGCATAAACGTTTTTTGCAAACGGGAATAGTAGTTAGTTTTGCTGTCGGCCATTTGCATCTGCCATCCATTTCTTTGGTGGACAGACAGATGGTTGGTTGGTTAGTTAAGAATTAAGATTAAGGCTCCCCATGCCCATGAGGTGCAGAAAAAGATGTTTGCTTTGGGCTGCCCCACGCCTCAAAACATTTCAGCCACCCACAGTGGCTTATTTGAAATTACCTGTTTATACTTATGTGACAACAGTTGACGACAAGTTTGTGTGGTATTTCTCTACTAAATGGCACCTGCTGGTTCGAGACCGCGAGGCGCATAAAGCCGGCGTCGGCTATTTGGTTCGCGCCACACATTTATTGGTTATTTGATTGCCTTGCTCCATGGAACTGTTTCTCTTTCGCCACGCTGAATGGGAGCAATTGTACAATTGCACTGGCGTCCTCGAGCAATACGAAGCGCTTTTTCCGATTGAGACCCGCACCTACCCAATTCTGGCATTCGTGCTCATTGTCCTCGCCACGGTTTACATTGTAAATATTACAATTGTTAAAATCAGTGTCAATACCTACACATATTGTAGGTGCTCTACATCCCGTGCATGTTCTCGATCTGGAGTCGTCTCTCTGACAGTGCATGTTATGTGATAATGTTCTACATAGGTGTGGTCGACTTGGGTCTGCTGTGCATCATTGGGTTGTTCCACGGTTAGCATTGCATTGCATTGGATCTGATCTCACAAACTCTGGATTTTATGTGTCACATACATTGTAAAGAGGCTGAAAGAATAGCCTGGGGGATCGATCTAATGGAAGATCAAGGGAAGAATGTGGGCCGCCGTCGGTGTCCCGCTGGCCTAGGTGGTAAGTCTCCCCGGTTCGGAGCAGTGAGAGTGGCCTGGGATCAATCCAGGCGGGGCCGCATTTTTCCACATCTTCCTTACTACATGTAATAATAAAGCACTTTACAATTTACACATTTACACAGCATTTCTGAGTCTCTATGGGACATTTTTCTGCAACTACCCAACGCCAATTTATATTGCTGGCGCATTTCTACTATGTAATTTTTAAGCAAATTCTATTCAAAATATAAAATATGTATTTGTGCTAAATCAGTGTTTTGGTTTTCGGAAAGCAACGCTGACGTGATTTTGGGTAATAAGCAAATTGATGTTAGCTGAAATATTAATTTTGTACATTTTTGCAGCTTTAAATCGTTGCATTGACATGATATCACCTAAATTGGCCCAAGTTCTGTTTGAAAGTACTTTGATTGTTGTATGAATTGTAAATTTCTTATTTTCGTAAAATTTTTCAGAAAATCGCATTTGGATTTGGCTTGGTCTTGTGTCAGCATATGCATTTTATTGTTTTGCATTCACGCCAACAGCCATTTATGCGCCGGTAATGTTTACTAAAATTCACAAAATTCGATGTTTTAAGCAAAAAAAAGCATTTTCAAAAAATAGAAAATTTTTCAATTTTAACGTTTGTAATTTTCAGAATTGTAAATAGGATTTTCTTGCACTGTTATCAGTTATCACTTTTTCAATTTCACGCGTTGCAGATGTACTTCGCCTGGGTGATCAATCCGTACGCTGGATTGCCCATTGCTCAGGCACATCCGGTACTCAGTATGGGGACAAAAATATTAGTATTAGCATATCCCTCATTCTTGCAAAAATGAAGCAAATAAAAATCTCAAAGTCCCCGTATAAAGGTGTTTAAAAAATTTTATAAAAAATGTTCATTTTTCATTTCAGTTAGTGAATCCTGAGAACCGCTGGCAGGATCCAATCACGGCGATAGGGACTCCGACTCTCTACCTATTCTTTTTGGTTGCTATGACAATAAAAATTCGCAAAAATCGCGCCCTGATGTCGTCAACGGCCGTAGCTCCTATAGACCGCATGCAAAAAATGGTATTCTTCCCGGACTGATTTGCCTCCCGAGTTGGGAACATTTGTACATTTTTGTCCGTTCTTTTAAGATATTCCTTCAAGTGGCCATAATAAGCGCAATGAACATGTTGGTTGGGATGCTCTACACCTACATGGAACACTTTCCCTGTGAGCATTCGTATTTAGTAGTGGTTCAATTTGTATGAGGAATTAATTGACAAAATAGTGTTAAGTTCCACAATACTATATCACCGTATGCCACTTTTGTTGGTTGCACATTCACGCAAGGGCTTTGAACACAAATTCTGCAAAAATGTTTTCATATTTAGGGGCTGCCCCCAGTGATTTATCTGCTGTTGAACGAAAGAATACGCCAGGATTGCAAGGACTATTTGAAGCGGATGGTCTCCATTTTCAGTTCTCCGGACAGCGTCACGCCAATTATGTCAATGCAAAACAACTTAGTTGGATAATAGCCACGCATCATCTAAAAACGCTGACATTGGCCTACTAGAGGAAAGCCCATAGTTTTGGGTAAAGTTGTGAATAATGATCGTTTCCACCAAAAATTGTTTTATAATATAATATTTTTTAAAAATTCCTACAAATTGAGAACACTGTCTTAACCCCGACAAGTGAAAGAGGAGTACAGGATTGCGACCGCGGGTTCTTTTGCTCTTTCTTCATTCACGTCTAGAAGTCGCCAGTCGGCGAGTAGATGAGCCAGTCCACTTTGGTGGGGCAATAGGCGTCCTTTTGCAGTGCTAGTAAAGGTGGGCGCCAAATGAATGGATTGTTGTGCAACAGAAACAATACAAAAGAGCTTTGCCACTGGCGCTGACCAGCCGCCGAACGCTCGAAAGTCGCTGTAGTCGTTACTTGAGCTGGCCGAAATGCCGAGGTCCTGTGCGTGCCAATACCTGGGGGCAAATTGGGGTTTGATAGCATTTTGATTGAATGCCCAAATATCTATTTTTGCTCTGCTCACCACAATTGGAGTTGGCCGCCGAACTCCTTGCTGTCGTCGGTGTCAGCAGCCAGTCGTACCAACTCGTGTGGATGTGCATGCGGATCCCGTTGTCCTGAACACCGAAGTGGTGTTTTAGGGTTAAGATTAGCAAACGAATTCGACTTTTTAAGACTGGTACGTTTCAGCCACAGAAACTCATTATATTGAAGTCTTACTTACATAGGGTTTTGAATAAGCTAGAAAATAAAAAATAATCAACTAAAATTTCGCTACCATTGAAAACGCTGTGCCAAAAAATCTGTAAAATTACATAATTTTATCTCTGGCTGCATCGATATCAAAAATCGAATTTTTAGTTGGGACCATTAAAAAGCGCCAGAGCCCCAAAAACCTTGAATATTAATGAATATTTACTTTGCCAGCGCGCACAAAACTGCTGATGAAGTCCACGTTCTGTTGGCGGTTGTGCGACCATTCCAGCGGATTGGTGACCTGCAAATCGGGGGACCGCGAGTCCAAGTCCAAATGCGTTTCCCAGCGACACCTTCAGCCAAACGGCCCGTAGCTGATAGATCCCTTTGAGCGGCGCAATGGCCTCTTCCAACTGGGTGGTTCGCGCGTCCTTCGAACTGAACACGTCCGGCTGCACGTAGAACGCGTAGTTGTAGATGCGGGCTAGGGTGGTGGGACGGACCAAAATGAGTTCGAATGGCTGTTGTGAACAGACCCTGTTCCGCAAAGCGCATGTTGGATTTTGCCCTTGGGTTCTGAGTGCCATTGGCGTAGAGGCAATTGGCGGGCACGGCCGGAGTCACGTGCGCGTCCCTCAGACACCGGTACTGGTCCGGACTCAGCAGCTGCTCATTGGCCACCACAAACGCCGGCTTGTAGCAACTGGCGGGCTTAATCGGGATTGAAATTTGAAATGCCCAAATCGAAGGGAACATGGAAAAATTGAGGACTTTTTGGCTTGCCTCCGGACCAAGCCCAGCAGATCATCTGTGGGTCTTAGTCTCCAGTGGGTGCAGTCATTCCCATATTTATAGGTGTATATCAATCCTCAGCACTCATTCCGAGTTGAACTCATTTGCCTTTTCCCCTTCACCTTTGAGCGCCATTCGATATTTCCCGAAAATGTCCCGATCCAATACGCCAGGGTTCCTTTTGTTTGTGACATTATTATGTGACGACTGAAGTGCCAGTACAATGTCAGGCTTTAAGTACTCCAAGGAGCAGCTCAAAGTGGAATATGTCGTGCCGTGGAGCGACTTCAGCGAAATTGTGATTTCCCTCCGGGAGCGGTTCAGACGCCCAAACGAGGATTGCGTCATTCCCAAATATTGTATTAAGTATTTGTGTCCACGTCCAGACCCCGTTGTGCACAAGACCACACTGAGGAAGTGAGGAACATTGACCTGGACTCGGCCAACTGCGAATTCGAGGCGGCCACCAAGACAGTGCGTTTCTCCGCAACTCTCTTCGACGACACTCCAGTCTGGTCGCCAAAGCCCGTCGAAATCCCGATCCATTGAAAATGGCGGCCTATCGGAAACATTTAAAAAGGATCGCATCTGTGTCGTCTGCGATTGATTTGGCTTTTAAATCCTATTTCGGTTTATCTGAGCATTTTAATTTAGAAACGCCGCAATATTTTAAGGACAAAATTTAAGTCAGTCACGTTCAAATTTTCTTACAACAAATTCATTCGGCCGAAATCTGCTCCGATGCCGGTTCGACGTTCTTCTCCTCCCCCTCCTCCTCATCGTCTTCATCCTCGTCCTTGAACACTGTCCTCTGAAAATAGAATTTCTCAAGGCACAGAGCAGACAATTGTTGATTTTGGTGGAAATCATAAAACACCATTCGATAGAGTAGTCTCTGGTGGGCCCATTCCCAAATTCGGAATTAATAATTCACGCCCATTTTGAGTCCACTACTATAAATTCCGAGACTAAGAGGCTACTTAGAACTCGAAGTGAGAGACTCTTGGGATTCAATAAGTGGCCAAAGTCGTGGTTCCTAAAATCGCTATGAGGCTGGCGAGGGATTGATTCGTTTTGGCTCACACATGGATAGGACCCGCAAAAACAAAACCCAATTCCCGTTGTTGGCCCTCCTAACAGTCCTCACAATCCATTTCCTGCGAACCTTGGCCCTTTTGCAGCCCCTCGCCTCGTGGCCCAGGCCTTGGTCGGCGGCCCGCCTCCGTCTCCTTCTCCAGCCGCTGTTTGGCCCCTTTTTGGCGCTCTTAAGCTCCGCCGCTTTCTTGCGCTTGGCCTCACGGGCCTTTTTGAACTCCGTCCAGTAGGCGGTCTCCTCCTCGCCTTCGAGCACTCTACCGCCCAACTCGCGCTCATTCAGCAGCACTTTGCCTTCAGCGGTCGCCTCAACCGCCCGTTGCCAGGCCTTGGCCGCAGTGCCCTCCTCCGTCCCGTGGAAGCGCACAGTGGCCTGAATACTGAATAACTTATTGCTTCAGCGCAATTGAGACGTTTATAAATTTGAGTCAGATGCCATTTAATCCCAATCTTGTGCAATTATTTTGCTGCCAATTTTTGTATTTGAGGGCCCAACCTCGGTTTCGCCAATGATGACGTAGGATGCTTTGGCGTAGGACTTGAGGAACTGTTTGAGCTCTTTGATGATGTCCATTTCGCTCTCGCCTTTGGGCGGCAGTCCGGAGATTTTCAGCACCAGCCCCTTCATGAAGCCCGCCTTCCTCTTCTTCTCGTCTTCATTGGCTTGGGGGCGCAACTGCTTTTTGAGAGCCCGCTCGGCCAACTTGTTCGCCCAGTACTCCTCCTGCATCTGGTTCACCAGCTCGTGCTCCCCCCGGAACTTGAGCCCGCTAAGTGCCGCAACCCGCTTCGCCTGCTCCTCGTGCGCGTAGGTGACGTACACGGATCCCTTGAACATTCTAGGCGGCGTGCCCTTGCCCACTGTCCGGCGCATCGTCACACACTTGATGTCTCCGCCAAGTTGGCGCACAAAATCGGCGATCTCGTCCAGTGTGGCGTCTTGCGGAATACCTTTCTGCAACATTAGTCTATTAGTAAAAGCCCATAGTTCTCGTAAGGTTTAATGGTAAGCCACAAATTGGCCAAACAACAGTGCCAAAGTGTAAATACAAATTTGGGCTCATTAAACTCGTTTAAACGACTGTCAGCAACCCAACAACCCTACTTATTTTGTTTTGGATTTAGCTCATTTTATTGTGCAAATTGCAAACCATAAAGATTGTGCGGCGCTTCACCTCCTGCCAGTACTCCTTGGTGTTTTCGGGTGGCGACGGCGCATTGGGAGAGCGGCGAATCTTCGTGCCATCCTCCGATACCTCAACCAGGCGGGAGTCCTTGAGCGCTCCCGCAATCACCGCCTCATCGGTGGAGAGTCCGGCCAGCCGATTGCACTTGAGCATCGAGCGCAGAGGGATCCCTGAACCAAATTTGGATTTTTGAGCATTGCATAAACCCATAAAATTTGGAATCGTCTCTGCGCCAGAGAATTTTGGGAGCCAAAACTTGGTGCTAATTTAATATTGAGAAGCTTAAAATCAAATATCATTTGGAGAGCCCAAAAAGGTTCAGTTCTCTATATCCAAGAGCAGTTAATTAAAATTCCCTGGCGCCGAAACAATCCTCGGTCGAATTCGTTAGTAGTTAGCAGTACATCCTTGGTCCTGCTTCATCTCTTCCTGCAGAAACTTGTCCCGTGGCAGATTGATGTCGCCAAAGTAGTACTAAAATGACCATTTAATAACAGTGTTGCTGAGCACTCTCGACTCTCGAGATTTCTTCTTACCTCGACTTGTTCCAAAATTTTCTTTGCCTTGAACTGGTCCGCCACCTTAGTCACAACTGGTGTTGAATCAGCTTCGCTTGTTGCCATTGAGAACTACACATAAAGATGAAATTGATCAAATCTCTCGAAAAACCATAAAGCCTAATCTTCCCAGTTTTGCTGGCTAATCCCGAATATTTTGTTCTCGGAGAAAAGTTTCAAGTTTGGGCTCGACAATTGGCACGGGAATTGGGGAGGCGAGGGGCTTAAAAAGCGTGCCAAAATTAGAGGCTTAAAAAATTATTTTAAGGAACAAAGTTGACAAAAAGTTTGTCTATTCGACGACAAAAAAGATTATTTTTTAAATTTTTATATTTTACTAGCTCAGGCGCGCGGCCTATCGGCCGCGCTTTGAGCTAGTCAATTCAACTCAACTCTTTCAAACAAAACATAAACATTTTA
>VAHH01000464.1:0-30037 GCA_013357305.1 Radopholus similis | reverse complement strand
AATTTTTGAATATTTCAATTTTCGCGCTTTTTTTGCGCAAATTTTGGCACTTAGTGTTTTGCAACTTTTGATGAAAAATAGTCATTTGTGAGGTAGTCAGTCGATCGATCGAGTAGAAGAGTTTGGTCCCACATTTCTCCATCTCATCTCTTTCGCTCTCAGTCGGCTGGCTGTCCCGCCGGGGTCCCCTGGTTCTTTTCAGAATTTTCGCAATGTTTTGATGTTTTACCTTCTTAATTTTTAATTATAGACAAACCTGAGAGCGAACAATGAAACATTAAAAATAATATAAGCAATTTTTTCAGAGTGAATTGGGTATCCAAAAATGCATTTTAACAGTCAGCGCAACTCTTTTAACATACCGAGGGGCGGAGGTCGTGGAGGGCGCCAGAATCGTGGCGGTGGCGTCAAACGGTTTGGCAATGATTCCGTGGCTGGCGCAAATCTTCGTCAAGTCGACTGGACCAATGCTACACTTGAGCCCATCAAAAAGAATAACTATCAACCGCAGCAAAGTGCAAAGAGTCGACCCCAATCTGAAGTTGACCAATGGCTGGGCGAGAATGATGTAACACTCCAGGGAAACAGTGTCCCACGTCCAGTGTTCACGTTTGCTGAGTCTTCATTGCCAGGTTTGTATTCATCTGTGTAAAAGGACCGATTAGAATGTCTAACTCTAACGTCTGACCGTTCGCTATTCCAGCTCAAATCATCAAACAGCTTTCTGCAAACTTCGACAAGCCAACTGCAATTCAATCCATTTCCTGGCCGGTCGCACTCAGTGGACTTGACATGGTTTCAATTGCAAAAACCGGATCGGGCAAGACACTCGCGTTTCTGCTTCCCGCCATTGTGCATGTGCTGAACCAAAAGCAACGACAGCAAGGCGGTGGTCCAGCTGTGGTTGTTTTGCTGCCGACTCGGGAGTTGGCCCAACAAGTTGAGCAAGTGGCACGAGAGTACTGCAAACTGATGCGTCTGGGTATTACTTGCTGCTATGGCGGTGCGTCGAAGGGTCCGCAAATAAGAGACCTCAAACAAGGTTTGCAATAAACCTAATGATTATGACCTGCAACTATAATCTATAACGTATTGATCGTGCAATTCAGGTATTGATGTTTGTATCGCAACGCCCGGCCGACTTTTGGATTTGCTGGATATGGGGATAACGAACATGCAACGCTGCAGCTTTTTGGTGATGGACGAGGCAGATCGCATGTTGGACATGGGTTTTGAGCCGCAGATTCGCAAGGTTGCCGGTCAAATTCGCGTAAGTTCCTACTTTCGCTTCGGACTTGAATCTTGGGATTAAAATTACAGCCCGACCGTCAGACGTTGATGTTTTCCGCAACTTGGCCAAAGGAAGTACGCAGACTAGCATCCGACTTCCAGAGCTCGCCTGTCCATCTGACTGTGGGCTCTCTAGAGCTGGCTGCGAACCACAACATTGAGCAGAACGTGGAAGTGATCAACGAATACCGCAAACCGGAGCGATTGAGCGAATTGCTCAAACACATCAATCAACAGGTTTTGCTTTTTGATTTTAAAGATCTTTACCGAACCTTTGCAGGAAGAGAGCAAAACAATCATTTTTGTCCAAACCAAACGCAAGGCGGACCAACTCACTCGCCAAGTACGACAAGATGGAATCAAAGCGCTCTGTATTCACGGAGACAAAGACCAGAACGAGCGTAATTGGGTGCTTTCTCGTAAGGCTATTCTTATTAAAAGGGGTGTCTAATTCCACATTTTGCAGAATTCAAAGAAGGGAGAACGGATTTCTTGTTGGCAACAGATGTGGCCGCTAGAGGAATCGGTATAGTTGTTTCACTCTCATGTCTCTTCACTATTTCGGATCCTCTATTCCCTTTTTCTTTCTCGCTCTATTCGTTCTCAAATGGCTGAAAGCCATTCACACTTCGACGTTTGCTCATAGCCCATGCATGCTAAATGCAGCACACAAAACTCTTCGCTCACTCACTTCACTGGTTCCCAATTCCAGCCCGATGTGGCTGATGGGTGAACCTGGCACAGCTGTTGTGTTTTGCCATTTTTGGCATGTGTAGTGGCGGAGTTGTGAACGGAAACCCAACCATGCACTCTGATTGTGTGTGCATTTGGTTGTTCCGTCGGGCTTCAACTGTGTGTGCATTCGTTCGAAGAAGAATGAAGCGAAAGACAAAGTGGATGACAAGGAGGTTGTCAGATTTTCCACATAAGCCCCAATGGGAGAATCCGAGTGAATTCTTTATTGTTGCAGATGTGAGCGACATCAAGTTCGTGATCAACTACGACTATCCGAACAGCTCCGAGGACTATGTCCACCGGATTGGACGCACTGGCCGTCGTGACCAGCAGGGAACTGCGTACACTTTCTTCACCTCGGAGAATGGGGGAAAGGCCAGAGATCTGATCAAAGTACTGCAGGAGGCAAACCAGAATGTGCCGGAAGAGCTGGCCGCGATGGCACCAACATTCGGACGTGGCGGTGGTGGCGGCCGATGGAATGGAGGGGGCAAACGCAAGTGGGGCGACAGCAATTTCGGAGGAGGCGGATGGCCGTCCAAGCGAGGAAGATTTGGCAGGGATTTTGGGGTTGTTTATCATTCCATTTGTGTGTTAAGCTGGAGCACGAGGCGGCGGAGGATGGAACCAGGAAAACAACGGCGGTGGTTCTGACTGGTCTGGAGGAGGTGGAGCGAAAGGCTCCAAGGGCAGAGGAGGCAAGAGAATGATGGAGTCGGGGTGGTAGACGCGGGAAGGGAAGAGTTGCAATGGCACTGTTCTTGTGCTTTGTCAATTGTTGTCTTTTCACTCAGTGTCCCATAAATCGTGTTGTCTTTATTGTTGTTGTTATACGTTCATAGCATGTTTGTTGGATAAAGCTGTGGGCAGTTTGGGGGTTGACTTTTGCTGAACTGACTCTGTTAAAACCGAAATACTTGGAAATCTTTACTTCACATGAGATTAAAGACGAAAATTGAAATGAAGAAAAAGTTAATCCATATACAATAAATATATTGGTATCAACGGGTTGTGTCTGCGTTGGACATGTTTGCCTTCCCTTCATTTCACAAAGTGAAGAGATCATCTAGGTTGGCTGGAAGTGTGTCCGTCTTCTCCATTTCAGGGTAGTGTGATGGGAGATCAGTGCTCGATGAGAACATTGGGGAAGTCACATGGCTTAAAAACAACAACAGTTCAGTCAGTGGATTATTAATTGTTTACTATTTGTTGTTTAAAAAATTCAGTCTGTGTCATACAGGGATAACTGTTAGATAATTCAACACGAGTTTTCTGATGTCCCTATCTTGGTGTAATCATTCACAGGCTGGTTGGCAACGGGAACCGATCCAGAGCCCAGTTTAATTCAGGGGTCTAAGACACAACCAATACGCCAGTCACGTGTGTAAAATTCCAATCTTTTTGAAATTATAGAACTAAAACCAACCAAGGCCTGTTTTCGATCATCAGATGACGATCATCCTGGCACGACGGCTCTTTCCGCTCAACACTCGTTCTGCCTTCCCTCCATTCATTTTCGACACGACAATTCGCCACCACAATTTGTGTCTCGATCCATGTGGGTGTTGACTGATGTGGATTCGTTGAGCTAAATATTAACAAATAGGTAATAATAAAATTAAATCTTTTTTATTTTTGTCGCGAAAAAGATTTGCATTTCGGACGGCTCAGCCGAACAAGTAAATCGCCATGATGCAATGTCGCCCGACCGCGGGTTCAGCCCTATTCGGGCAACGGCCGGAACGAAAATGCTTGGGCTCTTACAGTAAATTATCCATCATTGCCGTCCGGGAATCAAACCCACATCAATTTGAGTGGGAAAGTCACTAACCGATTGCGCTACTTGAATCCGCAAAAGCATGTGTTTTTATGTTTAATAACAATTTTTGGGTTTCAAAAGTTGTCTATCATGCCTATTGTGCCAAAACCTAATTTTCTTTGGCCAAAATGAAATTTTAAATACCTTATTGCCTCAGCCGTAGAGCTCAATCCGCTGTATGAAGGAATAATTGTGTGATCAAATTCGTGCACTTGATCGCCATTTTGGAGACTAAAAAATCATTGAATAAATTTCTAGTTGAGCAGAAATTCCAAACCTTGTTTCGACTTCAGCCACAGTCCAGCCATTTTCGAAGAGGTACTGTTTCCCCTCAAAGTCCATAATTGGTGATGCAACTTGGCTGTGGCTGGATGTTGATGGAGTTGGGGTGACAGTTCTGCTTCCGCTTCTGGACGACCGAATGCTCTCCAAGTCATTCTAAATGGTCAAATATTGTCTCGTGATTAAGGTAATTTTCTAATTTCAATTTTATTGATAAAAATACTTTTAGTTGCCAAAATATTGTATGTAGCATATTTTTTACTCCAAAAATCAATTTGGTTGGTTTATATTTTCAGGTACTTCGATTTTCCAGCCTTTCTTTGGCTCGCTAATAACTACCCATACAGGTTTGAGGTACTTTGATTGAGGTACTTGGTTTAGGTTTAATTCCAAGTTTGAGGTTTGGTAATAAATTTGGGAAATGAATAAAATTCCGGAATCAGCTAGGTTGTTACTTCATCCACGTTTCAGCTTTTCGCCAATCAAATATAAGAGCTTAAAAAGGTCAAAAATAGAGCTTTAACGTGGATGAATTCACCACAATTCAAACCATCAATTGTGTGACTCGATTCTCGCTTCTTTCGATGCGGCTTTGTTTCACAACTTGGCACAATTCGCTTTTCTTCCGCGGACAGTTCTTATACAAGGTTTTGAACCTTGGAGCCACCATACACATATATAAAAGCACAAAATTGTAAATTCAAAGTGGAACAATTGAAATCAAGATTTCAAAGAGATGAGGATGAATCGATTGGTCCCGGTTTTAGCGTTTTAGGCTATGCTACACAAGAATAATGAATAACATTACGAACCAGAAAATCGATATTTTGTTTCGAACCGAAATAATAACATCACGCCACAACTCGTCAACTTTTAAAGTCTGATAACTAATGGAAAATATGAAGCAGAAAACGGACCACTTACTAAATAGGTTTAAGCGATTATTGTTTAAATGATTCTTTTATTCAAGTTTATGCAACATGGTATATAAAAGCGTAAAAGGTTATCGATTATCATAAATTCATAACGTTTCGATTATTCCGTAGTTTCTTTAGATTTGACATCACTTTCTTCACAAACAACATTCGGCACATCAACAATGAAATCTTGGTCGCCAAACTATCAATGGAAATGGTTTAATTGAAAAAATTAAAAAGTAAATGATTGCACTCACCTCATCTCCCAAATCTATTTCATCCGGATTGGCACTGTCGGCAGCAGCCGCCGCTTTGTTCATGTTCTGTTCCAGAAAGTGGGGAATTCCCAGGTGGTTGGGTGATGCCTGGGCGAAGAGCAAATTCAAATCGCGAATTCCAAGTCGTTCACAAAACAGTTGAGTCTGAGGGTTTCTGAAACTCAATGGTTATACTCATAAAGGATTGTGATGTTAAATATTTAATTTGTACCGGTAATAAAGTGACGGAGTTTCTCCTCTTGCGTTCTTTCCCCAGGGCTGCGTCTCTGGTGGCGCCGTTTGTTGAAAATTCAGTGGAATACACAAATCGCCTCCGAACTGCGCAACAACTGCTTCCAGTTCTTCCGTTGACGGCCGAAAATCGTGGCGAACGCCCGATCCCGCAATCTCTCCGGGCATATAGACTGTCTTCAAATTTCCAAAAATGCGTGATCAATCAAGTGTAAAATATACAATATTACCCTATCTGTAATCTCTGTGAGCTCGTCGGTCGCGCGCAATACGGACAGCCAATGGGGATCGTATTGGAGTTGCAGAGGGGCATCTTTTTACTTCAATTATTTTGCCCAAAATTTTCACTCGAGAAATTGACCTTCTGCAATGGGGATTTCCATGAATTCAAGAAAGCGGCGTCCTTCGTCGTCTGTAGGCTTATCCAACGCCAAAAATCGGGTAACCGGTGTATCGGTCCCAACCTGTATTAAAACCATAAGCAAAGGTTATCCCATAAAAAATGAACTTCTTCGGTGTGCGGAACAACTGCAGTAAAGCGTACATGCATGTGCGCAGCGAACCAGTACTTCGGACGCAATTCGTGGATTAAACTTAAACAAAGATTATTCCCAACTGAGGCAATATTTTTCGCAACTTCATGGTCGCCGGATTGCCGAGTCGCCCATTCATCACGTCCTCCCGAAAGAAGGGTTTTTTGCGCAGAAGACCTTCCTGATCTCCGAAATTGGTAACACCTGCTGGCCAATCATGCGAGAAGCAAATGTCCAAAGGAGAGTCTTTTTTGAAAAGCGAAAGTAAAAATTATATTTTTTTTGGAGAAACCTCTCAATTGTCGCAAACGAAAGATCTCAACAGAGCGGACGTGGTAGGTCGATATTTGGGAACCGCGCTCCCCAAATGGCGGTCGCTCGAAATGTCCCCGATTGTAGTCGTTCGGCTTGTAGATGCCGGACAACCCGGCGATGCGAAGTCCGGCGAATTGGACAACCTTTGGTCCAAAAAACAAATCGCATCGATATTGGCCTGCCCCACCGACGCATATCCCATGTAGTAGATATTTGGTGCAACCCATCCGCCGTTCGGTAGTTCGGCCATGAAGCCACTACTTTCGTGGTTGCCTCCGATGAACAGAGTGAGCACAGGAGCCATCAGAAATATTAATAAAACGGAATGTGCCATTGGCAAATCCAAATACCTTTTCTCCGCTATAATACTTGTAAAAGGTGCCCAGTTTGCGATGGTAATGGGGCACATGCATGTACTGCAGGTCTCCCCAGTTGCGAGTGGCCTGGTAGTCCCCGCAGCAAATGAGCAAGTCGAACTTTATGCCTCTGTTCCGTTCTTCTTCCGCCATTCTAAAAATTAGTTATAATAAGGTTGGAATTGCCAAGTCCAGTTCTTGCCTTGCGTAAATTTTTTCCATCTGTCCGTGGCTGCAACCGGCTACTGCCAAATGCAGCAATCTTTGTTGGCGCGGTCGCTTGGCCGATGACACACCTTCATTTGAGGAAGTCGGCACATCGCCTTCCGCCACTGTTGATGAGGATGCTGGTTCAGCTTCAGAACTAGATCATTTTATTAATTTATAAATTATTTACCTTTTTCATTTACTCCTTTTCCAGCCTCATTTTCATTTGTTCCATTCATTTTATTTAAAATGGGCTGCAAAATTAAAGTTGATTAATGATTATGATTGATTCTGGCTTATGATGAGAAACTGATTTTCTTCTTGAAAATTTGAAGGGACAACAAGAGCAAAAGTGGTGAGTCACGCTCTCACTTTAACTGATCCACGCATTGTGACTTGTGAGTGTGAAAGAAGAATGATGAAACTTTGAAACATGAAATGGGAGTGGTCATCAATTGAGTATTTTTATAAGCACCAACTTAATTACAATAAATAGTTTTCCATCAAAAATGAAAAAATTTTAGCAATTAACTGGACATAAGAAAAATAAATGATGATTGGGAATGTTTTATGTCGTTCTTTATCATTTTGTTCATTCATAAAGCAAGTCGTCCGTGAACTGTCTGCAGTTGACTACTTTCCTGGCGCAACCTTGGCTGAATTGCTACGATTGTCGAGCTTTTTTTGAATGCTGTGCCACTTTTCCACGAAGGAATCCGGCGTTTGCTGGTTGGCAGGAATATTTTTGAGGGAAAGGGAATTCGGAACAGCAGCCACGCCACGGCGAGGTGGAGTGGCCGGAGAAGCGATTTGCGGGGCTGTTCGTGGAACGGGAGTTTGTGGCGACGCTACGAGGGCTGTCGACGAACTGCATGAGGGCGAAGCTAAAGAAGAGATGCGCTGACTGTATCGCCTTTTTTCCGTTGGCGCTGCTTCCGACAATTTGGATTTGGAGCGCCTCTTTCCACCGCGTACACCCGCTGCATTCTTTTTCCCTATCCTCATGGCTCCCGGAGACTTCAGGAAATTGGTGGTCTTCTGTTTCAGTGTTTGCGCACTTGCTTTTTTGTTGTCAGCCATCCACCGTTCACAGGCATCGCATGCCTCCAAAATCTGCGGGTTGTCACACTGAAATATTCAAGGATAGAACATTTCAGACGGAATGATTTTGCTTCACCTCGTATCTGGCCTGGCAGATCGCCTCCTGCAAATCGGAAGCCTGCTTCTCGCACCGCTCCAACTCCATGTCTTCCCTTATGTACTGCTCCGCATCCTTCAGCAACTCCTCCACCGATTGGTGTCCGGCCTTGTTCACTTTGTAGCTAATCTTCCAGCTGGCAGTGTTCAGATTGTGTTCCGCAACGGCGTGCAGAATCCCATTGCGATCAATCTCCATCGTTAGGTTGACCGACACTTTTCCCGCCGCCCCTTTGCTCAAATTCCGGAGCGTGAAAGTGCCCAAATGGCGGTTTGCCGAGGCCACTTTTCGCTCGCCCTCGTAAATCTGCAAATGAAAACTTCCGTTCGGCAACACAACAAATGACTGGTGACCTTGAACTCCATCGAGTGTTGGTCGTTTTCCATCGTGACATATGTTTCCGACATCTTGCAGGGGTACTTTTGGTTGCGCAGAATTATGGGCGTAAAGCAGTCGTTCAGATGGCAAATGCCCAGCGAGAGGGGCACTGCCTCCAGCAGTTTCATCGAGGGAATTTGCTCCTGAGCAAACAAAAACGGTCCTCAGCAGCCATCCATTCATTACTCCTCAACCACCTTAGACCTTTCGCAGATTTGAACGCCCAAGATGGCGGCGCCTTTGGCCACTACCTCCATAGCGTTGACGGACTGGTTCAGCTGGTCCCTTCGGAAGCCCAGATCTTCCAGCAGATCGCGCACCAGCGGAATCGCCGAAGTCCCGCCAACCAGAAGCACCTCGTCTATGTGCTTCGGAGTAAGTTTTTTCGCGGCCAGCGCCCTTTCCGTGATCTTGATGCTCTTTTCCAGCAACGGCAAACAAACCGACTCAAACTGGTCGCGCGTGACGGTCAACTCATCGTCCATGAAATCCAGGTAAATGCTGAACAAGGTGTGTGTGTGTTTCGCCTTTGCCCCTTTTGGGCATCGATCGACCCGTCTTTTTGCAGTGAGGACAGACTCTCCTTGAGCAGCACACACCGACCCAGCAACTGGTGTCGTCTCCGCGGGTTGTTCAGACAGTCCTTGCCGTAAATTGCCTTGATTCGCTCAGCGCAATGGTTGGCCAGTGCCTGGTCCAGATCGTTGCCACCGAGCCAGGGGTCGCCGTCGGTCTGCAGCACGTGGAACTCCGAATTGCGCACATCCAAAATGGACACGTCGAAAGTGCCTCCGCCGAAGTCGTAAACCAGAATTTTGTAGCCATCGTGGCGTTTGTGTTCGAAGGCGTACGCGTAAGCGGCTGAACGTGAATTCGAAATATTTTTGAAATTTATTTGGCTACCTGCTGAGGGCTCCGTAATAAACTGGATCTCCTCGAATCCGGCCATTTTCCCCGCCTCATCGGTGGCCAAACGCTGTTCCTGACTGAAGTTTGCCGGCACACTGATCACTGCGCGGCGAAATTCCTTCCTCAAAGATGCTCCTGTGAAAGGTGTGACAATCGATTATTAGAGGTTAGAGCAGAAGAGAGCGAACTAGAGCAGCCGTTCTCTCTCTCCTCCAGCAGGGCACGCATTTTCATCAGAAGTTTGGCGCCAATGTCCTGCGGACGTTGCATCAGCCTTTTGCCGTTGTGCTGCAATTCGAAGCAGGCAAAGCCGTCGTCCGGGTTGCTAATGACGCTGAACTGCACGTGCTTCTTGAACTTGTGCACTCTTTCGTTCACTGCCAACCCGCTCAAGTAGGGTACACCCATCAATCGTTTGGCATCTGAATAAGAACTAATCGACATAGGTATTCATTTCTCCTGGTTTACCGTAAATGGTGTTTTGTGGCTTCGAGAATCGTTTGGGCGCTGCTGGGTTGCCGACCAGGATTTGGTCCGTCTCTTCCTCGAAATATACGCACGACTTGGTCACTGTGCTGCCTGCAGCTCTTTTTGTTTAGTTCAGTCTTGGCAACTCACCCCCGCTGTCCGAACTGTACAGCACTTGCACACTTTTGTTTTTGAAGACCGCCAACACCGTGTTCGTTGTGCCCAAGTCGATGCCCACCCAGCTGGACACATCGCTGCTATTCCCGCCATTGCTCGAAGCAGCCATTTTAAATTTTATTTGTTATTAAATTGTTGATACCTATTACCTAGTAGGCATGTAACCTATGTGGGAACGGTATGTATTTCTAAAAAATAAAAACATTGTGAATGTGCAAATAAACCAATAAACGCAAGGGTGCTCGCGGTGGATTGTCGGTCGTTCCATCCATCCGCAGGCAATTTTCCCTTCATTTATTGCATGCTGAATTTTTGGATGGAGCGACTGTTTGGATGGAACGGCCGGCGACCCTCGCGGTGCCCCTTCTGTTGCCGTTAGTATGTACATCGTTTTGGCCTGAAGCAAATATTTGAAAATATCTGAGTGAGTCCATCTCATCCTCCTCCACTGTTTGTGATGACCTGATGACCTTGATGAGTGATGACCTCGTAGCCTCGTACCTTCCTCACTGCTTATGTTTACTCTTTGCCTTTATTCGTGTTAACCTTCTTCTGCTGATTTGCACAAAAATAAAAAATGCGCTGGATCGGATTAGATTTGGGCGCCGCGAATTGTCGTGCTGCAGTAGTCGCCATGTGCTCTGACGTTGAGGCGCGAGTGGAGATAATCAAATCGCGACTCGCATAATTCACACGAACTGGGGCGCTATGCCCTACTAAGAACATCATTTTTGGTGAGACAAGACAGAAACAAATGATAGAATGTTTCTGTTCCTTTCCTTGGTCAGATGCATTCCGAGTTGAAAATGAAAGCGGCACCCTTAGTGAGCATGACTCTTCCAAAATATTTGCTGAGCGCAAGAGTGGGAAATACACATTGGATGTTGGGAACAAAGAGCGGGGACAACGCACCATCTCTCTTTCGCAGGCAGAAGTGGCGGGATGTGGGCAAACCGAAAATATTGGTGATGAGTGATAAAATGCCCCAACAGCCCTTTAGACATTCTGAACCATTTGGTGGAATCGGCCAAAGCAAAGTGGGACCTGCAAGTGGGAGGCGTTGTGCTCTCCGTTCCCTCCTTCGCGGGGTGCGCGCACCGGCAAATGCTGCGACAGGGTCTCTCCCCTTCTCCGGTCTTAGCCCACAGGCACTTCAACTTTAGCGGCACACATTGCCGGATTCCCCGATGTGCTTCTGCTGGACCAGTCCACTGCCGCAGCGATTGCCTACCGCCAGAGCGAGGGAGAATCCGCAGAGGGACTCGTGCTCATCTTCTCGATGGGCGCCCGCACAACCGAAGTACTCTCTTTCTACTCTATTGTCAAATTCATTTTACCATTTCCAGTGTTCCGTTTTCGAATTCAAACAGTTCCAATCGCCAAAACTTCTCTCCACCGATGGATTCGCTGACTTTGGCGGCGAACAGTTCACATCTCAGCTGATTGCATGGATTTTGGAAGAAATTGAGGGAAAGGAGAGGGAAAAGTATGCGGAGGTGTCGAAGGATGAGTCGAAGTGGAAGAAATTTATGAAGAGCGTCTGGATTGCGGTGGAGAATGCAAAATGTGAATTGGAGCACTCCAACGATACCAGGCAAGGAAACGGACAGTGAGGATGGGAGAATAATTATGTCCGCGTTATTTCCCATATTTGATATTCCTGCACCTGATATGGCCAGTTGGTTGGTCCCTTAACCTAGGAAAATCGTCACTGGGACAAGCACATTGCATGATGTTTTGTATTTTTGTAGGTTATACCTGAGTCTGGATGAGGGAGAAAGCCACGAATTAGTGGTAGACCGACAAATGTTCAGCGATTTGTGCAGAGAGCAAATTGCCAAAGTTGACCAATTGATCGGCCGAGTGATTGGTGAACAGCGGAGCCGCGAAGTTGATCGCATTTTGTTCGCCGGCGCAGCATCGAAACTGCCAATGGCGAGTCGCAAACTTTGACAGGTATTCGAAAGGGACTCTTCCGGTTCTGTTTCCAGCTGCACGAAATTGCCGTTGTATCGGCTGCCACACACCAAATTGTGCCCTTCAATGTGTTGGTCCCCGAAATGGCCGTTCTGATCGGAGTGGCAATCAAGGCGGCACATATAAGGGCGGAAAGGGCCCGACAGTTGGCGCCAGTCCCGCGCAGTCTCCAGTGGCTGGCGAATGGGAATGGTGTGTTCTCGGGCGGGCAAGAAAGCGGACAAAATGCGCCGATGGACTGCCCGAACAATTGCGTTTTGAGCGAAGAACATTTGGAGGAAGCCAAACGCAAAATGAAAGAGTACAGCGATTCGAAGAGGCAGGCAAATCTCAAAGACGAGCTAAATGAAAAAGAGAGGAAAAGAAAAAGGAGACCAATGGCGAGGAGGAATAGTGGGATGGAGAAGGAACCCGAGATGAAGCGGCAGGAGGAGAAGGTCCCTGGAAGCGAGGAAAATGTTGAGAGGGAGAAGGACGTTGTTGTAGCAACTGAAAACAATGAGGCCGAGGGGATGTGCGATGATCATGACGAAGTGGAAGAACTGAGTGCTCGTCATCTTTCTCAAGAATTGAACAATCATTTGCTGGATCTGCAGCCGCGGGAAACTATGGAAACATTCAAGAAAGGGGATGAGTTGAAGAAGATGCAAAACGGTGGACTAGAAAAGGAACGGAAAGAGGAGGTCGAGGGAAAATTGCCAACGGCTAAAGTGATGGTACTGATCGAACGAATACCAGATGAAAAAATCAGTGGAATGAAGGCCGTTCAAGAGACCAACAACATTTGTGAGTTATCTTCACAACCAGGTAAAAGGAGAATGAATTTACTCTATAGCTGTTACGGCTATCGGATATTTTGCGAATTAGCCGACCCAACCGGCTAATTTGCGAAATTTTTTGTTTTCTTTAGATTTTAGTTATCTTTTCTTTATTTGCATTTTATTTTAAAAGTAAAATTGAACACCAATAATAATGAAGGCTACATTTTCTGAATTCCAAGAATTGAATGCGAAAAAGTCTTCCAACACCAAAATTAGAAAATTATGAACCGTGCCCCTCAGTCGGTGTGTGAGTTCGCCCTATCCCTCCCAGGGATTGTTCGAACGGCCTCCACCGCCTCCACGTGAAGTATGCAGCAAGGACGAGTTCCTGATGCCGCAGATCACCTACACGGAGAACCAACCAGGGCGATGGCCGCCTCGACGGCGTTCAACTTCCCCGACTCGAACACCATGTCGTCCACATGCAAGATCAAGCTGAACAATGAGCCCGAGTGCGCCAAGCTCATACCGTCTAGTTGTAACGGGAGGCGCGCCAAGAGTGTGGCAATTTCAACGTGGCCACATGTCGACGGTGGCGACACCGAAAAGAGAGCGGATGACCGTGAGCGGGGACACCAGCACGAGGAAGCAGCTGCTGGGCAGTGCGAAGACAATGGCAAACAGGCCGGCAGGGCCCAGAGGGATGCCACCACCGGGATCCGCTTCAACACATTTTTGTAGCTCTCTTGCCTTTTGCGGATCGTCGTTATCCAACCAAAATGCCGGCTAGTTTGCAAAATAGCCGATTTCGCAAATTAGCCGTAACATAGCAACACAGACATTTGTTGCCATTCCAGATAGGAAAACGAGGAATCAGATCGGGAACAGAGGAAAACAACCCCAAATGGAGCCAGTCGGAGGAAATCACGAGCTTTTTCAAATTGCAGAGAAAATTCGCCAAGAATCGAAGGATTTACTGAGCAAGCAGTGTCTCCAACAAATGTTCGAATGCTATGACAGCTTACGGAAGACTATGAGCAAAAAACCCACAGATACGGCGTTTAAAAAGTTGCGAACAGAAGTGGACACACTGAACACGATTAAGGACATTTTGCAGCGGATAAGCAATGCGTTTCAGCTTATGCAGGTGAGCAAGTGGATGGGGCACGGGGATGACGGTTCATTTTTTGCAGAAAACATCCAAAGACAGGAGCAAGAAGACATGTTCGGTGGTGAATGAATTCAAGAGAGAGTTATGCTCCAGTCACAAATCGAAAGATGCAATCCAAATGTTTCGGAAATGGATGGACAAGCAGATGGATGACCATGGGGATTTGAAGAAAAACCCAGACGTGTGGAAAAAGCTAACAAATATCAGAGAAAAGAAGTTCCAAAAATCTCAATGAGTGATGATTTGTTGTCAATGGTGTGCTGAATAAATTATGTAATCCGGATAAAATTGGATCTGCCGTTTTAAATCATTTCTGTTCATTTAGTGGCGGGTACTCTCTCTCTCCTGCTTTTGGAGTTTTTGCGCACTCTCCATGCACTGGATCACCTCATCGTCGCTCGTCTGTCCAAACTTGGCGTAGTGCAGTCCGACCGCGCGGAATTGGGGCGGCGTCTCCAGGCAGAGCACCTCGTTCCCTTCCGCCCGCAGTTCCTCTTTTAGCGCAAAATGCCAATCGCATCTTTTCATTTGTCTTTCGCACCTATTGTGTCCGAGGGACCCACTGGCACCGCCAAAATGGCCCTCTCAACATGGCGCTGGCCCAGTGCTTTGAGGGCCACTCGTGCCGTTCCCCCGGTGGCAATCCCGTCGTCCACCACCACGGCCACCTTGCCCTCTAGCGGAATGGGCGCCCGTCCGCCCAGATAGGTCTTCCGCTGGCGCTCCATCTCCTTCAGCTGGCGCTGCGTCTGCGACTGGATGTACTCGTTGGTGGGGTGCGTCAAGCGCACGCCGAGCTCGTTCATCACCAGCTGGGGCGGGTTGCCCTCCACCACTGCCCCGATGCCGTACTCCTCGTCCCCCGGGGCTCCGATTTTGCGCACCCAAATAGGCACATATGGATTTCGGGAAGAAATGCTGCAAATGGATAGTACCATCAAAAGGTCGAGGGGCGCCCGAAGAGCCTTGGCCACTTCGTAGGCCACCGGGACTCCGCCGCGCGGAAGTGCGAGGACTACCTTGATTTGTTTTTGAATCCTTTTTACTTTTGCATCTTCTGATGGGACCGTTTTCTCTGACGGCAACAGCAAGCCTGCCAATTCCAATGCCAACTTTTGGCCTGCGTCTGCACGATCTTTGAATGGCGCTGCACGAATATTGAAGAACATATTAATATTACATATATATTACCTATTGACCTATTGTTATCTGGGACAATCAAATGCGGAACAAAATGAGTGTTTCAGTTTGCTTTGGCGATAGCAAATGAGAAAACAACGTTCCTCTGCCTAAGCTGGCCGCAGTTGTTTACGCCCATTCTTTTCGCGACCCACCCTCGCTTTGCTTTTTGGTCACTGGCTGTGGGGGTGTTTTGCCAAATATCTAATATTAGTAAGAGTTCAGAGTTCTTGTAATGTATGTCGGTAGGTACATACCTATAAGTATAAGCATATAACGTATAACCACTCTGCTTCTAGTATGTGTATGACTTCTCAATTTCTACATTCTAGCCATCTGAAACGCGGCTACACATCAAACATACCTAATGATTTTATTTATAAGATTCATTTCTCAATTACAACTTCAATTTTGATTGAAAATACTAGGGTAATATAATCCTATTATAAGTATTTAAGAACAAAATCAAAATAGTAATGTCACCGCCCAACAACCTTTTTGCCGGGAGTCTACTGCTGAGACATATGCCGCGTTTTCGCCTTGCTTCAACGAAACGACGGAGTTCTCGCAGTGCCGAATCGTTCCGGATAGTGGAGGTCGGGGCCAGAGACGGCTTGCAGAACGAACAGGTACAGCAAAGGCAATCGAAATGGAATCAAATTGGCGCTTTAGAAGATTGTGCCCACCCAGGTGAAGGTGGAGCTGATCGACCGGTTGGCAGAGTGCGGCCTGACCACCATCGAGGCGACCTCGTTCGTGTCGCCCAAGTGGGTCCCTCAAATGGCCGACCACCGGGAGGTGATCGACGCCTGCAGAAAGGCGCCAGGCGTCAGCTTTCCCGTTCTCGTCCCCAACATGGCCGGCCTCCTGAACGCGGTAATACCCAATAACGGAATGGCGCATCCGAAGAAATTGTTCTTTTTCTTCTGTTTAGATGAAGAATGAAAATGTCCGCGAAATTGCTGTATTTTGCGCCGCCTCCGATTCATTCACGAGGTATCATTAGGAGAGAAACAGATTGGTTTTCGAATGTTTTCAGGAAGAATTTGAACTGTTCCCTTGAAGAGGGCGAACAGCGGCTGAAGGAGGTGGCAGAGGAAGCGGCCAAGGGCGGGCTCAGGGTCAGGGGCTACATCAGCACGGTCAGACAAAGGAAAGAGCGAAATATGCCGGTCTGGTTCAGGTGATTGGCTGCCCATACGAGGGCCCGATTAAGCCCACACCGGTCGCCAAAATGACCGAACGATTGCTCGGCTACGGATGCTATGAAGGTTCTGCGCTTAATTTAAACAAAACATAAAAAAGAATACTTTATTCATATTGGGTTGTATACAAATTTTTGGTTTATTTACCCGGCTTTCATCACTGCTTTAAAATGGAAACAGGATTGATTGTTTGTTTGGTTAAAGATTCAGGATAGAAGCGACAATCATGTCGAATCGGATTAACGCTTTCTCAGTTTAATTGTCGTTTTTCAGTGAGCCTGGGCGACACAATTGGGGTCGGCAATGCGGGAACCGTGCGAGCCCTTCTGGAGGAAGTGCTGCGAGCGGTGCCCTGCCCCCGAGTGGCCGTGCACTTTCACGACACGTACGGCCAAGCGCTGAGCAATGTGCTGCTCTCGATAGAGGTGAAACGCACAAATGCTAGAGGAATGGATGACTGTTCGATTGCCGCAGATGGGGATTCGGACGGCGGACAGCAGCATTGCCGGGCTTGGCGGATGTCCCTTCGCCAGAGGGGCCACCGGCAATCTGGCCACCGAGGACTTGGTCTACATGCTCCAGGGAATGGGATTCGCCACGGTTTGCCCGAAAAACAAAGCATTTTTCCGTGGCATTTTCAGGGAGTGGATTTGGAGAAGCTGGTGCGCACCTCGCAGTGGATAAGCGCCCAAATGGGCCGACAGAATCAGTCGAGGGCGGCCAACGCGCTGCTCGCCAAAAGGGCCACCCAGTGACTGAATGGAACCCGATTGGAATTGACATCCTGTGATCGCCAAACAGTGCCGCTGTTCACCTTCCGCAGATATAAATAGCGCCATTTTCCCCGTTTTGTCCCGTCCCGAGGTCTCCCCTTTTTCTGGTGCTGGCGTCAATTGGCTCCAATTGTCCCCAAGTGCCCGACCATATCCATCCCAATAATCCAAGACATCATTCCCGCCTCCATCCCCCTTCGTCTCATTTCGGCCAATTCCAAGTGGAGGGATGAGATCTCCTCCGGTCTATTTTCTGTTCCCCAGGTCCTCAGGCCATTTCCATTTTCCACATCGGACTCATCCGCTCTGTGCAAACACCACAACCACGAGCCAAAAGCACCCAGCACCCCATTCTTTCTTTGGCTGGAATGTGTCAATTGGTGCAAAGTTCCCACATTCGGAGTCTTGAAAACATTAATGTACCCCCCACCCATTATTAATTATTATCGTCCCCAAATTTCCCATTTTATTGCAGCCACCCAACCCCATTCATTGCTGGGCCAACAAACAACCCAAATGGGAAGGGCCCCTTCCGCCGGAGTGTCAATTCCCCTTGGTCTCCTCCTTCTCCTCTGTCTGGCCCAATTCGGTGCCGGCGTGCTGTTCAACTCGGACCAATGGGTGCAGCCGATGAACAACCCGAACCGGCTGCGCCAGCTCTGCACCGACAACAACAACGCCATGGTGCTGGTCGGCTCCCAGAACCCAGTGGCAAGTGCCAGCCAAATGCCAACACAAATGGCCCGATTCAGCTGAACAACCTGCTGCGCCACAACATCATGTGCAAGCCCAACTTCCAGACCCTGATGACGTCGCGCAAACACGTGGGACTGGTCAGCCGAGTGGGCAATAGATACACATGTAACTGCTGTTCATTCGTGTTTAGGTGTGGCTGATGCAAGCGATGGTACCTTGAAAACGCCCAAATGATATTTGGGCACTGTTCTCCCCGTTCAGGGCTTCTGCAAGATCCAGACGCTGCTGAAGGTGCGCCCCAACGAGTACCACCACGACTTCCTGTTCGACCTGTTGCGAGCTGGCTTCTCAATGGTCGATTGGCACTCGACTGCTTCTCTCTTATTACGCACAAATTCCTTTCTCCTTCAGGTGTGCCGCAGGACGGACAACATCGGACGCTACCAGCTCTCGGACTATGCAGACATTTTTCGCGTAATTGCTGTTTTGGGGAAACTGATTCCGATTGACCCAAATCACAAAATCACAGATAATCTACGAGCGAGACAACCTGGAACGGAGGGAAATCTGCGAGCGCATCATGCAGCGCCAGCTGGACATCCACAGACGCTGCCACGTGCCCAACATTGAGGACGAGGAACTCGCAATTCTGGAGGAGTCTAAAAAGGCGAGTTCATGTGTATATGTAATAAACGACAAACGAGATATATTCGCCACTCCCTTTGAAGCGATGCATTTCGACCAACAACGGCAAGGGCACTGACGCAAAGTCCATTCTGATCGGTTCCAACGTGTTCTTCTTGCGCTTTTCGCACATTTGCGGGGGATTGCCAAGCTACACGCTGAAGGCGTTCGTCGAGGCCAACCGCCATCAGAGCGTCAGCATTGGACACGCGCTGGCCAATGACGTGATCCGAGGGCACAGTGCCTCTGTGCTTTGCACGGTCACTTTTGCAGATTCCCTTCATCAACGGATTGACGTCGAATGCGAAGAAGACAGTGAAGGACAAGAGCTCCCTGCCGCATCTGGTGCTGAAGACTCGGCTGCTGCTCCAGCACTTTCCGCTTGCCGCCATCTGGCTGAACTCGCGTGTGAATCTGGCCTATCGGTTGGGGCCAACTGGAGCGGTTGCCGGTCCATTCGCCGTTCAGGTGCAAACTGTACTCTGCGGGGGAGCACTTCCAGGACCAGGAGGAGGGCCCCGATGTGACGGCGATGGGCAATGCGACCGAGCTGGTGGAGCCGGAGGAGGGCGAGGACAACACGACTGCGGTGTGGACGCTGACGAGGCTGGAGATGGACGAGGAGGAGCAGAAGATGCTGAGGGAGAAGTGCGCCGACCTGAACGAAATTAGCGTGCCCGAGCAGCTGCTCAGTGAGGAGAGCGCCAGCCAATTCTCCAGTCTGGCTGGCTGGGCCAAACTCGGGCTCGGCTTCGAAATCGCGCTTTTGTGCGGCATTTGTGTGAACACGGCCATACTGTCGGCGCTGCTCCACCAGACACGGCACCACCTCTCCACGGCCACCATCCTGTTCATCTTCAACATCCTCTTCTCCAATGTGCTGTTCGTCGCCTCGTTCGGCTGCCTCTTCTCCGACATGGTTCTGGACACCAACTACTCGAGGCCAACGCCCACGGACAGAGGGGTAGGGCACAACCTGCCGGGGCATGGATGGGATTGAACAATCCCCACTTCAGGAGGGACAGAAGGCAGCCGCCAGTGTGGTCAACGCGGAGGAGGAGGACCCCACCACGCCGGAACTGTTCATCGCGGAGACACTCCAGATCCACCTGTACAAGCCGTCGGAGTTCCTCAAAAACCTGATCCAGGAGACACTGCTCTCGCTGGCCCAGAACGGCTCTCTGCTGGGACTGACCAACCTGTTGGTGCTGGTGCTCTTCGTCATCAACCGGTCGGGCAGGAAACACTCTCTCCAAATGGCCACTCCGCATATCCAGGTCTATGAGCGGCAAGGGCATCCGCCTCTCGCGGCGCACAGTGATCGCCGTGTTCGGCGGCGTCTGGTTGTTCCTGATCATCAGCCACGTGGCCTTCTCCGCACTGCAGTACTTCGCCATCTCCCAGCTGGACGAGTGCGTTTTGCTCGATCTAATATGACCGATAAAAGTCTCGTGATCTAACCCATGTTGATCAGGCTGTTCACCCAGCTGGCCGGCAACCTGGGCCAGTTCGTGTGCAGCCGCGGCCAGGGCTACTCGGAGTTCCAGGAGATCGGGGACCGCTGCGACCGGCTGGGCCTGTTCAAAGACCTGGGGCATGTGCTGCTGCGTGGGCACACCCTGTCGGGCGAACAAAATGCCCTAGAAGGCGACATTTCCGGTTTTAGCTTCACCGTGTTCTTCCTGATCGCGTCCATCATCATCTTCTTCGCCACCATCTACTGCCACAGGCGAGTGCAGCAGCAGCACCAGTGTCTGAACACGCCCAACGCGGCGAGTAAGTCGAACAGCGGCGCAGGCAGCGGCGGGGCCGCGAACGCGAGCCACCGCAGAAGACGGTCAGACACCTCTGTCCATCGCCGGGGGTGTCCACTCCCCCGCTTTTTAACAGCGACTCGAGTCCGTTCCGCCGGCGGGAGACCCTGTTCCAGACGCTGGAACTGTCGCTGGCCGCCTTCTTCCTGTCGCTGCTGTCCCAGAGCTTCATCGAGATGTACGTGATGTTCGTGCACGACCGTCGCGACGTGGCCCACCTGGCCTCGATCTACCAGCTGACGCGGATTGCGGCGTTCATTGACCCGCTGTTCAACCCGCTGCTCGTGGCGGTCCGAACTCCGATCATCCGGAGACGCGTAAGCAGCAAAATACTTTGTCCACCCGCTCTGGACTGTCCAGTTGCGCTACTACCTGTGCATCTGCATCGGTTTCCTGTGCGCCCTGTTCTGTCCCTGGTGCGCGAGACCGACGCACTCGCTGCACCGGCGAAAGCGGCACCGCGACTCTGTGCTCGTGACGCTGAGGACGTGGGCGGAGCGGAAACGCTCCAACCCGCCAAATGGACAGTACTCGTCGCGACGCGGCTCGTCCGCCTCCTATCTGAGCTCGAACAACTCGGACAGGGAAGAAACGACGTTCACACTGCGCACGCTCTGCTCCAGACAGGTGGTACAAGTTGCTGGGACCGCGGCAGAAGGAATGTCAGGTTTTATTTACAGTTTATCCGCGCCATTCGACGTCCAGATGCGCGGCAAACTAATTCGCTTGTGTGAACGCAGTTCTGGGGGTCAGTGGATGTTCATAATCTTCCACCATTTGGATGTATTGGATATGAATGCGAATTACGAATATTCTGAATTCCCAATTTGCCAAATATTGAATGAATTGTGCAAACAGTCAAGTGATTCCTCCCACACTCTCCACTAGTATTTGGGGTGGCTGCCTGCCTCTGCCACGCCCTGCTGATGTGCCAATGCTGCGCTTCTCCTTGCCAACGCCTCCCAGTCACGCAACCGCCTCCTTTACTTACTACATTGCCCGTGTTGGGGGCCTGCCCGTGCAGGTCGATCGAGAACATTTTGTCAGTTACGAGAATCGATGCGATGGATGGAAGGAATGGCATGCTTGTTCTGCCCTGCCTTTCCTTGCCTCATAGGGAGCACATAAAAGGGGGCGGACGCACCCATTACTGTCAATCTTAACCATTCATTCATTCATTCGCTAGTCATCTCAGAATGCGCTTTGCCTTTTTCTCGCTCGTGCTGTTCGTCGCCGCTGCCGCTCCAGTTGCAGGCCAGGGCGCCGACTTGGTGCCACTGCTGCAGCAGCTGGTGCAGGCCCTGCAGAACTACCTGAACACCCTCCAGCCCCAAACAACCCCAACCACCCCCACAACTCCCACCACTCCGTCCACCCCGACCTCGCCGACCAGCCCCTCATCGCCGGCCTCCACCTGTCCGCCGACCTCCTCCCCTTCTCCGACCGGTACTTCTCTGTTCGGCCGAACTTCTTCCAATTCGGGTGCCCTTTCGCTCAGACACCTGTCTGCCCACCGACACCACCGGCCCCATCGACCAGCAGCTGAACACGCCGGTCACCGACGGACACTTCACCTTCTACGGCGCCGGGGGACGCGGCGCCTGCGGACTGGACATTGACCAGGTGGGGGCTGTCCCGGCCAGTTGGCCATTCATTTCCGCGCCATCCCAGCCGAAAATGTCTGCCGCCGTCTCGGGGAAGCTGTTCAAGTCGGACGGACAGTGGAAGGAGTCCTGCCTGGCGGACAAGCGCTCCCTGCTGGACGACCCGGTGTGCAAGGGGATCTGCGTCAAGATCGACTACAACGGCAAAACGTGAGAGACGCCGCACCCTCTGTTGGGGGTCCACCCCCACTTTCAGTCTGACGGTGCCCGCCAACAACAAGTGCCCCGAGTGCGACATCAACCACGTGGACCTGTCCATCGACGCCTTCAACTACCTGGAGCCGAAAGGCGGCGAAGTGGGCGACGCAAAGGGTGCCTCCACTTCCGGTTTTTGGGCCCTCTCTCACTCCCAGCTGCGTTCAGGCGCCACCATCACCTACGTGAAGTGCGACGGCTCTCAGGCGACATGCTGAATTGGCCGATGGCCGAAATGGAACGATTTGGACTCGGGTCTGCTTCTGCTTCTGGAACTGTCAATGTCGCCTTTCCTTTGGATCAATTCCCCCGATTAAACGGTCCATTCGCAAGAGTTCCGCCAATAATCATTTCATTCCCCCCTCGGTGCGGGTCTGTTTGCTTTTCCCTGTTGATGATGATGATGATTCGTCCCATCACCCCCTTTTGTTGACACAGCATTTTTAAATCCAACGCCCGGATTCAAGGAGCCAGCAGTGGGGCCTCTGTTTGAACTTCCCACTCCACTGCCCTTGGTGGACAAAACCACACACAATGTGCAGACTTCAGACTCTCCCAGATTCCGTCGAATGCAGCATCCAAATTTTAGTAGTATCGAATGAGACAATTCCCTCCCAAATGGCTGATACCCTCCCTTCCAAATATTTTCACCGACATTGGAGCCTTTTACCCCCTTTTGGCACTGAATTAAAGTACAGCAGAGTTGATCATCATTCATCATTATTCTCCGTAGTTATTGCAAAAAACAATTTAAAAAAATGAATTTTCATAATAAGATCAGAATTATAAAGTACTAGATTTTCACTCGTACTCGTACCTGTTTTCAAAATCGCTCGTACCCGTACTCGTAGTAGTAACTAGGTACGGTGCAAAGGCCCTTTTATCCTTTACTCAAATATAGTAATAATAATAACGCAAAAATCTGAGCAAGTGGGAGGTGAGTTTCCTCCATCTTTTCGGTGCCCTTTTTGCGCAGAGTTTGTTCAGCCATCATCACCCGGAAAATGGAAATTTTAGAGAGAAATTCAATTCAACAGTTCCCACATCATCCGCCGTTTTGGAGAAAATTCGGAATTGAGCTGAATCTGAAAAGTGCTGGATCCAAGATCCAAGGTGCTATTTCCCCATTTCCCTTTGATTTTGAGCCTTTTCCTCCAATGTAAGGGAGGGACCCTTCCCTCCGATTTCCCTTTCTTTTTCTGTTTCCGACGGAAAACAATCGCCTCAGCCACAATTATTCTCATTTTTCTCGTTTGGAATTTGTTCCCGGTTTCGGATTTAAAATGCACACAACCGACGCATATCCCAAGAGCAAAGGGCGCGGACAGCCATTTTCGGGGTCTGCGGCTGAGTCCGCCCAATTGCCCCTTTTCGGTGTTTGAGTCCACAACTGCAGAGGGGCAAAAGTCCCATTTCCCTTTCCTGGTCAGCTCAAAACGATGAAATAAATTGGCATTATGCGCACATTGCCTTTTTATTTATTAGTAATTGATTTCTGCTGTTCCGAGTTCCCACTGAATCGGTCCCATTCCCCCAGCAGTCCCTTGGCCCTTTGTGCAAATTGGACACCCAGTCCCCGGTCCCACCGGTTGTTGTTTGTGCACCTCATCCACCCGATTGCTCATTTGCGGGCGCCCATCCCCTAATCCGCGGTCCCTTTCACGCGGCCGAATGTTCCCTCCCTTTTTTGAGCATGCACTGAATGGCTGTGCCCAGGGCGGAGTTCCTCCTCAGAGTTGTGCCGCCGCTCCTCGTCCACCTGCTGCTGCTGCTCCGTTCAGCCAATGGAGCCGAACCAGATGTGGGGCCCCTTTGGGCAATCGTCTCCCCATTCCGCAATTTAAGCCTACAAGTGCGCCCAACGACACCTCCGGACATCGGCCGCAGTTGCCCGTCATCCTGGGTTGGAACAGCTTCTTCGGCTCCGGCAACATCATGGAGACCATTGCGCCCCAGGAGCAGGTGCAGTGGTGCAGGAGGCAGTGCGTCTACTCCAGGGACCGCAACGAGTCCTTTCTTTTGCCTGTGCTCTTGGGCCCCAAATCTTTCCCCCGTTCAGTGCGGACCGTGCCTCGGCCATCGTGTTCCACGCCAACGGCGGCTACGACTCGCTGCCCGCGAAGAGGCGGCCCCAGCAGCTGTACGTGTTCTTCGACCTGGAGTCGCCGCCGCACACCTCCATGGGGGAGCCGTACCCGCACTTCTTCAACCTGAGCATGACCTACCGCGCCGACGACGAGTACCCGCCCATAAGCATACATCGTTAGACCGTTTCACACATTGTGCACAGGCACAATCTGATTGCGCCGTACGGGGGCCTGCAGCGGGTGAACATTTCGCGCAGGGAGGACCTGGCGGACCGCTGGACTGAAGTGGAGGTGCGGACGGACGGGAACAGGGGAACACAGTGTGTTTGCCGCAGATTGAGGCGAAGATCGCCCTGAAACACAAGTTGGCCCTGCAAATCGTGTCCAACTGCGCGCCGCAGTCGGGACGCCACCTGTACACGGAGGCGCTGCAGAGGTACGTGAACGTGACCGGCTACGGCCGCTGCTTCGGCAGGAACTGCGACACGAAGTGCTACGACCAGGAAATCGGTAGAACGGCACAAAGTGCACAAAGTGCCCCCTTCCCCCATCCACAGACTCCCACTTCTTCTATTTGGCGTTCGAGAACTCGGTGTGCAAGCAGTACGTGACCGAGAAGTTCTGGAACGCGTTCCGCCACTTGACCGGTGAAATTAAATTAAAAAATTTAATTTTTTTACTTGATTTAGTCCCCGTGGTGCTCAGCAGACGCGCACTGCGCGGACTGAACATCCCGCCCGGGGCCTTCATTGCGGCGGACGACTTCAAAAACGTCCAGCAGCTGGCCGCCTACCTGGAGAAAGTGCGCAACGACAAAAAGCGCTATCGGAGGTTGCGCCCTCCGGGGGTGGGGATCTAACGGCGGTCCAGCTTTTTCAACTGGACCCACTTCTACCGGCGCAAGAGCGACGTGGACCCGCCGGACAGGGCCATCTGCCGTTTGTGCGAGCTGGCGCACCAGAAATTGGCGCCGGGCAGTCGGGTGATCCCGGACCTGCGCAAGTACTGGCACGAGGGCGGGCAGTGCGAGGACGACTTCGCACGGAGGTTCATCGCCAACCGGACGCAGAGCAACCAGAGGGAGGAGTCGCAGCAGTACGGGGACTACGACAGCGGGGAGGAGCAGCACCCTCCACCACGGGGGGACACCGACGCACAACGGGAAGAGCGGCGGACCTCTCCCGCCCAGCAGGCGTCGCCCCTGTTGCCCGCACTGCAGCTGTGGCTGCTGGTCTGCACTGTGCTCCTGTGCCTGCTCTGTGTGGGCACCCTGTCCAAGCTGAGCCGCCGCTTCATCCTCTACCCGCTCTCCCCGCTGGCCAACAAGCGGCACAGCCTCGCCAGGGCCAAGTACCATCGCCCCGTGAACGTGTGAATAATTTGCTGCTCATCGACTGGCACTGCGTCCAGTTGCTGTACGGGAACGACAGAACATTAAACTGCGTCGGCCACTTTGGTCGCGTCACTTTGAATCAGAACAGAAATATTAAATATACGTCTAATCAGGGGCGACAAAGATCACCCACTACGAATCGAGCAGAGTTTTATTCGCCGAACTGGGCCAGCCAAAATGAAAGGGAAACAGTGGGCAAAGGGGACGACACATCGGCTGAGGGGCACAAGTCACAAACAGACCTTTTTTGGAAGAAGTTGGTCGAATTGGACGGGGGCGCGGGACCCACCATTCGCCAACTGACCTCGGATAATCGGATGACGCCGTTTTCACGCGATGTTGTGGCCGCCAGGCGCCTGCCTATAAATGGGGACGGGCGCCCGAAAGGCCAACAACACCCGTTGACTTCTTTCTCTTCCAATTCCAAATGAATTCCCGTTCACTCGTTATTCTCTCCTTGCTGGTCGCCTTCGTAGCGGTGCTGGCCCTGGTCAACTGCGAAGACGCCGGAACGGAGGCGCTGAACGTCGAGCGATCGTAGGATTCGGATTGAGGCCGAACAAAAGATGGATTCACTTCAGGTCGCGTGCCAAGCGATGGGGCTACGGCGGATGGGGCGGAGGATGGGGACGCGGTTGGGGAGGCGGCTGGGGGAGAGGATGGGGCGGGTACGGCGGATACGGAGGCTGGGGCTGGGGCCGCTGAATGCGCGGGAAAGGCGACATTGGACAAAAGAAACAATCACTCATAAGATGGACGCACTTCTGTTATTGTTGCCAATCAATGGATGTTGGGGATGGCGGAAGACAAATTCCAATTCCAAAAATTCTAACTGCTGCTAATGACCCGATGACACTGTCCAATCAATCTCCAACAAAATTGTAATGTTATTCTCCGAAAAGGGCTAGACAAGGCACAACCGAAGAGTAAAAAGCAACGCAGCAGGCGAGTTACCGAGTCGCTAGCCCTGGTCACCTGCGAAGATGCCGGAGGCGCCTTCGCGTGCCGAACGATGGGTCTATGGCTACGGGGGTTGGGGCTGGGGCCGCTGAATAATACTTTGAATGCCCACAGGAGGACAGTTGTGAGGGAAGTTGGTATAACAACTTAATCGGGATTTGTACTACCATTTGGCGAAATAACAAATAAATACCTTTACATTTGGTGCAGGCGAATTCCTTGCGGAAAGGGCAAAGTGTCATAATGGTGTGGCTTTGGGTTTAACCGCGTGGGAAGGAGAGAGCGCCAAAGTTAGGAGTGGCTTCGGGTGTGGGAAAGTGGCCCTGGGCGGGTTAAGGCACGCGCCAATTAGGCGGTGAGAGGAAGGACAGCTTTGCAGAATTTGGGATGATTTCGGCCCTTTAAACGGGCCAGTCCCGCGTTTGCCATTCTGCCGAGATGCGCCCCAATGTGGAGATCCTGTGTCTGGTGTGCGGGGACAGGGCCAGCGGACGCCACTACGGTGGGTTCTGGTCCGTCCGGCGGTGCCTTCGATGGTTCCGAAGGTGTGCTGAGCTGCGACGGGTGCAGGGGCTTCTTCAAGCGCTCCATCCGGCGCAACCTGGACTACAAGTGCAAGGAGGCGGGCACCTGCCAGGTGGACGTGGTGCGCAGAAACCAGTGCCAGGCGTGCCGCTTCCGCAAATGTCTGGACGTGAACATGAACCGAAACGGTCTCCGGAGGCAGCAGTACCTATACATTGTACGGTCCTTGCAATTCAGCCGTCCAAAATGGGCGCTCATCGCTGCCCCGAGTGCACCCCCACCGCCCTCTGCCGCCGGCCCCCTCAGCAGCAGTAGGGGAGACCCTTCGGTGGGCGAAGGGCCACCACCGCAATTGGCTCAGTCGTTCAGCCGGAGCAACGTTGTTGTGCCCTACTCGATGGTGGTCCCGCCCTCGCTGTTCGTCCTGCCCTCGCGCATCATGCGCCCAGTCCGGAAGATCGGTCCGACAACAGCCAACCCAAATGGGCCTCACTTATTTATACTCTTCCCTTTCCACGACAGAAAACGCGACCAAGTTCAGCATTGACCAGTTGCTCCCCACGGCCCCTGTCCTGCCTCCGCCCAGGAACCTTGGACTGCTCTCCGCACTGGTGGCCTGTCTGCGCAAATTTGGAGGCCCGATTGGGGCGCAGATGCCCGACCGGGAGTTGGCCAGGGCGCTGGACCGGGGGTGGCACCGCCTGTTCCTGGTCCACGCGGAGCACTCGACCGCCGGTGGGATTGTGCCGCTCCAGCGCCCTCAATTTTTGTTGGCCACAGACCCCGCTCTCGCCGGCTGTCCCTTGGCGCTCCACCAGGTGGTGGTCCAGCTGGCCCAGCTGAGGATGTCTCCGCTGGAACAGTGGGCACTTGGCTGCGCAGTGCTCTTCGGCGATGGTATTTGGGGAGGGAATGGCTGCTGCATCGGTCGTCGCATTAGAAGGTGGCGTCACGGCTGGGGGACGGGCCGAAGAGATCCAGGAGTGGGGCGTGATGGGGCTGATCGAGTGTTTTCTGGCTCAGCGCCCGATGGAGGCCATCTCGCGGCGCAGATTCGCCCATCTGGTTCTGCTGATGCCGCGCATCTGTGCGCTCGAGGAGGAGACGGTGCGCAGCCAATTCTTCGCCGACTGTCCCTTGGAACGCGTGCGGGCACTGTGGCGAATGGAGGGGACCGATCAGACATTCGGGGGTGAATGAAGGAATGAACTAACAACTAAAACACTTGCTTTCTGTGTGCGAAAAGAATAAATTTGGTTGGACAAAGAAACAGAAGAATGTTTGGGCCCCGAATACTGTATCGGCGGACTCTGCTGGATGCGAGATGGCGAGGCGCTTCCCACCCCACCGCCACATTCGTATCGATTCGGGCACTTTTTGCGGACGACCATTTCAACTGGAAATGTTGCGAATGCCTTTGCAGCGTCCCTCTGCTGATCTTCACATTTGAGGGGCTCTCTCTGTCCCTCCCCATCCAGTCAGAAACGGGGGGATAGAGAATAGGTACCTTGGGAGGGGAGAAGAACGGGGAAATGCAAATTGTTCCATTCTTCCGCTTCCCATAGGCGATTGTATCATTTTTTGTCAACCCAAAGTGCGACAATGGATGTTTTCGTTCATCATTTTCCTCTCGCAGGTCTCCCCGTTCCCTTTCTTTTCTGCCCGAAATGGTCATCCACGTGCACGTGCGCACCTACTACTCGATGTACGAGGACCCGGTCAGCCACGACCAGTGCCAGGTCCACCTGGGCCCCAACGCCACTGTGGACCACCTGATCCACGCGGTGCGCAATCAGCTCGCCATGCGCGGCACCATCTTCAACAACCCGCGATTCCATGTGGGGCAAAGGGCGAACAAACGATGAGATGAAGGACCCAGTCCCACAGGTCGCCCTCCAGAACCATCAGAACTATTTGGGGCCCTACGAACCGGTGCAGGACAACAGGTGGGCGGCCATTGGGGGGCATCATTTTAACTCCCCGTTTAAACGCAAATTCCAGCGCGTACGAGATTGACGTGGAGGATGCCTACCAGTACTAGATGGCAGTGGCATGGACCGAAACCCCTTAAAGCAATACTCGCTCCACCCATTCCCAGAGAATGCGCTTGATTTGCCCAACAATACTCTATTAGTAGTAAGAATTGCTCCCTATTATCTTCATTCTTGAACCGAAAAAGAAGGAAATATTTTTATGCACATTTTTGTAGCTTTTTAATTACATGCTCATTCAGTTTTTGGCGCATTCAGTAGTATTCACTCCTTCTTGAGCACTGTGACCTTTTCCTGCGCTGACTTGCCAAAAGCGCATCGGTGGGTCTGCATTGCCCAGGGTCTGTGCACGCGCGGGTGCACAATCGGCAGCTGCGGCTGCTTCTTGCCCCGACCTGTCGAGAACAATCCACAACATTCACCTTCCCATCCCCCATTCCCACATTTTTATCCACAACGCGCAGTTCGTGCGCCCCGTGCGCGAAACGGCAGTTCTCCCCGTTCGGGCACTCCTCCTCGTTGTGCGCATAGTCGCACAGTTCAGTTTTGTAGCGCGCCAAGTCCCAATTTCCCAGCGGACGCAATTCCTTCTCGCTCCTTCTCGCCGTGCGCAAATGGACACTTGTGCCCTTTGATGCACGGGAATGGACTCTTCCCGTCTTGGTGGACCTTCCAGAAGCGGCAAATTTGCGTCTTTCGCAGCAATTCCTCCTTCTCCATGTCGTTCTGATTCTGAAAACTAATTCAAGTGCGCCAACAGAAAATGCATCAATTTTACACTTGCCCTGCGACCGCAAAGATGGTCTCTCTCAACGCATTCTCCTCAGTTCTCACCTCTATTTTACAAACCCATCTCAGATTGTGGTGAC